>KV010126.1:206271-220381 GCA_001598015.1 Dorcoceras hygrometricum
TACCAGGTACGGGCATTTCGAGTTTCTGGTTATGCCGTTTGGGTTGACCAATGCCCCAGCAGTTTTCATGGATCTGATGAACCGGGTCTTCAGAGAGTTCATAGATCAGTTCGTGATTGTGTTTATTGACGACATCTTGGTATACTCAAAGACTCCTTTGGAGCATAAGGAGCATTTCGAATTGTCGTTTCAGACGTTGCGAGACCAGCAACTGTATGCTAAATCTCCAAGTACGAGTTTTGGCTGGATCGCGTCGTTTTCTGGGTCATGTTGTTTCAGCCGGGGGGATTTCTGTGGATCCCAGCAAGGTTGATGTTGTGTTGAACTGGGAGCGTCCCAGAAATGTTTCGGAGATTCGCAGTTTCTTGGGTCTGGCTGGCTATTACCGTCGTTTCATTGAAGGATTCTCTAGCATAGAAAAGTCGATGACTCAACTGACGCAGAAGGAAAAACGGTTTGTATGGACTGAGCAATGTGAGAATGCGTTTCAATTTCTCAAGGAGAAACTGACAACTGCACCTGTGTTGGCTCTGCCGTTCGGATAAGGTGGTTTCATTGTTTGTTCTGACTCTTTGCTCAATGGATTGGGTTGTGTTTTGATGTAGAATGGTCGAGTCATTGCGTATGCCTCGCGCCAGTTGAAACCGCATGAGACTCGTTATCCAGTCCATTATTTGGAGCTTGCAGCGGTCGTTTTTGCGCTGAAGATCTGGCGTCATTACCTGTATGGCGAGAAATTTGTGGTGTACTCGGACCACAAGAGTTTGAAGTATCTGTTTTCGCAGCCTGACTTGAACATGAGACAGCGTCGTTGGATAGAGCTGCTAAAGGACTTTGATTGTGAGATTAAGTATCAGCCTGGGAAGTCAAACGTAGTGGCCGATGCTTTGAGCAGGAAGGCTAGTGAGATGCTTGCTTCGTTGTATATCTCTAAGGATCAGGAACATCTTAATACTACGGGTTGGAGATTTTTTCCGGCTGATGATTGTGTTGTGGTTTCTTCTTTTCAAGTGGAGCCACAGATCATTTCGACAATAAGAGCGACTCAAAGGACTGATCCTTCCATCCACGAGTTGAAGTTAAAGGTCAGGGCTGGGGAACTTGAAGATTATTCTGTTTATTCTGATGGTAGCTTGAGGTTTCGTGGCAGGCTGGTTGTGCCTAACCTCATTGATTTGAAGGAGGAAATCCTTCGGGAAGTGCACTGCAGCAAACATAGTGTTCATCTTGGTGCACGGAAGATGTACCATGCGTTGAAGCCACACTTCTGGTGGGCTGGCCTAAAGAGCGACGTTGCTGGGTTCATTGCTCGATGTTTGAACTGTCAGATGGTAAAGGCCGAGAGGATGAGACGTGGTGGTTTGTTGCAGAGTTTGGAAGTGCCCCAATGGAATTGGGGAGCACATAGCAATGGATTTCGTGACGCATCTGCCTCGTTCCAGCAGAGGATGCGATGCTATTTGGGTGGTTTAGACCGACTGTCAAAGTCTGCGCATTTTATTCCCTATGGGATGACGTTCTAGTTAAAGAAAATGGTGAAACTGTACGTGGATTTCGTTGTTAGACTTCACGAAGTGCCTATTTCGATCGTCTCAGACCGAGATCCATGGTTTACTTCCAGATTTTGGAAGAGTTTGCAAGCAGCTTTGGGTACCAGTTTAGATATGAGCACAGCATATCACCCCCAGACAGATGGCCAATCTGAGCGAACTATCCAGACATTGGAGGATATGTTACGAGCTGTTGTGTTGGATTTCGGAGGTAGCTGGCAAGACGCGTTATCTTTAGTGGAGTTTTCCTATAATAACAGCTATCAGGTGATGATTGGCATGGCGCCGTTTGAGGCTTTGTACGAAAGGAAGTGCAGATCGCCAGTATGTTGGGAAGACGTGGGGGAGAAGCAGCTATCTGCCCCAGACTTTGTGCAGCAAATGAAGGATCATGTTGATCTAATTCGACAGCAGATGAAAGCTTCCCAAGATCGCCAAGCCAGTTATGCGAATAAGAGGCGTCGACCTCTAGAGTTTCAGGTTGGTGATCAGGTATGGAAGTGCAGATCGCCAGTATGTTGGGAAGACGTGGGGGAGAAGCAGCTATCTGCCCCAGACTTTGTGCAGCAAATGAAGGATCATGTTGATCTAATTCGACAGCAGATGAAAGCTTCCCAAGATCGCCAAGCCAGTTATGCGAATAAGAGGCGTCGACCTCTAGAGTTTCAGGTTGGTGATCAGGTATTTCTTAAAGTTTCTCCGTTTCGCAGTGTCATGCGCTTTGGACACAAGGGAATGTTATTCCCTCGTTACGTTGGACCATATGAGATTGTTGAGAGGATTGGCCCGTTAGCGTATCGGTTGTTATTGCCTCCGGAATTATCTTCTCTGCATGATGTCTTTCATGTTTCCATGTTGAGGAAGTACGAGCCAGATCCGTCTCATGTGCTGAGAACTGACGAGGTTGAGCTAGATCAGACGTTGAGTTATCAGGAATATCCCTTGCAGATCCTAGGCAGAAAAGAGAAACAATTGAGGAATAAGACCATTCCATTGGTGATGGTGCAATGGAGCAAACATGGCAGGGAGGAAGCTACTTGGGAGCTGGAAGAAAAGATGCATCGCGAGTGGCCGCATCTGTTTGAGTAGCTGTTGAGCTAAATTTCCAGTAACTGATAGTTTTTAGTTGTATTTCTTCCCTAGCTGTGTTAGTTGTTTGCTTAGTTATTTTGAACTCTTGGCCTGTGTTAGGCGAATTTCAGTTTTGATTTCTGTTGTTGTGTTGTTTTCCATAATTGTTGTGTGTGATTTCGAGGACGAAATACTTTTTAGTGGGGGAGAAATGTGAGACCAGGAAATCAATAATAAGATTAATTGTTGGATTAATCGGTGTTTGAAGAAACTCTGGAAACTTTGGTATTTTGTGGTGAGATCTGGTTTTGTGGTGAAAGATGGTCGGTGGTGAAATCCAGTCGTAGTGTGAAATTGGTGGCGCTATAGATCTAAACGTCGTCGTTTAGGTGATGTCTGGTATCGCGTTTTGTTGATCAGACGTTGTTTTAGCGTGTTTTGTATAGAGCGGGAAACGACAGCGTTTAGTTAAGTTGGTGCGACGCCGTTTTGGGTACCAGCTGCGAGAGATTTGTTCGCGTGTGCGTCGTCTGGTTGTTTGTTTCGTTGAGAGCAGACGTCAACGCCAGTCAACTTTCCTGTAGCTTGCGTCAGGTTGTTTTGCGTGAGAGTTAGCGACTGGATGACGTAGGATGTGCGACGTTGTTTTGGTTAACGCTAAGAAATCCAGACGCTGGGGTTATGAAACGCCGTTTGATTTAATTGGAACACGACGTCTGGTACCAGATTTTGGTTTGTAAGGAATCCAGCTGTTGGGCTATACGACGCCGTCTAAATTAGTTGGAACGCAGCGTTTTGATTATGGATTCTGGTATATTTGTATCAGCCGTTGGTTGTTACGCGACTGCTCGTTGGGATTTTAGTAGCGCGACTGCTGGTTTTGTCGGTGGACATTTTAACCAGATTTCAGCAGCTGCGAGATGTATTTAAGGAAGAATTGGTCTTCGATTTTGAGTACCAGATCCCATACTTAGCAAAATATTCTCTCGATTGTCGACCTCTGTTTCTCGAACCCTAGTACTGTTCACCGTGAGTTTCTATTGTGAATTCCCGTTGATTCCGGCCACCGTTCGTCACGTTTGAGGTAGCGTTGGACTCCTCTCTTGAAGCTCTTTTGATTGATAGCCCTTTTTGAGGCTGTAGTGGGCTGGAGAGAAATCTCAAAGCTACTGTATTTCTGCCGTGTGGTTGTGTGTTCAGGTAGCCTTTCGAATTTGTGATGAGATCTTGTTCCTAGCCTTGAATTGAGCTTCCTGTTAAGTTGTATTAGGGTGTTAGTTGCTGGTTGAGCGTAGGACTCCCAGTCGTGACTTTCTGTAGTTGGCCGTGAGATTTTGTTGATGTTTTCCCTGTATCTTGCCTGTGTTCAGCAGGTCAGGATCAGATTTCACGGGCCTTGAATTGTGGTAATCGTTGCACAGAAAGTGAGGTACGGATTTTGAGCTTGTGATAGCTTGGAAGTTGCGTGAGATATAATGTGAGGATGCTGAGATTTTTGGTGAACATGTCTTTGTATTGCTTGCTGTGCATCGGTGTTTATGCTAGCTGTTTTATGTGAATTGCATACACGCATTTGTTCACGCATATTTCAGATCCCTCGTGTATTGTATCATGCAGCCTTGTATCTTGTTGTATTTTTGTTGTTTGATTCTTACCAGGATGCGAGGGCGAACGGCGATACCGCACTCTCATCTCCCTGCTGGGTTTGTTAGACACCATGCGCCGAGTGGTTAACTACCACAGTTCATGGGCGAGGCAACAGCAGGTCGAATTGTTTGATGCATCTGGTATTCAGGTGTAGTGTCAAGGCTAGTGTCTCATTACCACACTTTGAACACACCCCATGGCCACTGATTCGTTGCAGGTCTTGCGGAGCTATGTTTTGAGTTCCTTGGCTCCCTTTTTGGTTTAAGCCTTCAGTTGTTATCCGGTGTCTCATGCATAGCATCTGCATTTTTTATCTTTTGCTTTCCTTTAGCTGTTTCAGTTGCTCTCCGTACTGGGGTTTGACCCCATTTCCCTCTGGGGATTGGTTTGTTTTCCTTGCTTGTGTTGTTTTCAAGGAACCAAGGTTTTACAGCTGGTCGTGGCTTTAACCCAGCTAGAGGTGCCCCAGGAGGTGGTTAGAGTATCCCAGTTGCGTATAGCATATTTCGGGGTTTGACCCCATTTCCCTCTGGGGATTGGTTTGTTTTCCTTGCTTGTGTTGTTTTCAAGGAACCAAGGTTTTACAGCTGGTCGTGGCTTTAACCCAGCTAGAGGTGCCCCAGGAGGTGGTTAGAGTATCCCAGTTGCGTATAGCATATTTATATGTATCAGTACAGTTAGCCAGGGGATGCCCTGTGCTTAGTTGTTGTATCCAGTGGTTGGAGTCTGATACTTGTGGTTGAATGCTATACTGTATTGTTATGGCTTGTAGCCATTTTTTGTTTTGTCGGTTTCATAAACTGGGATATCTATTTTGAGTATCGCACTATTTAAAATTATATTGTTTTAAACCGTCAGGACAAAAGCAAAAATTTTACCCGCTTTTTATTAGCTTCCGCTTGTTTGTGCGTTGTTTATCTCTGTTGTGAGCACGAGGCCTGACAGGCTAGGTGATTGGGTGATTACAGTGTCTGTACTCATCAAAGCCTTCTAGTGGAACCTTCCTGAATAAGGAATAAGGGGAGACGTAGGATTTGATATCCGAACTTCCATAAACAAATCTCTTGACCCTATACTTTTAGTTTACTGCATTATATATCATTACACTGTTCACAGATTGATCGACTTCATTCCGCACATTATTTATTAGTCGAGAAATCTGATTTGAGACTGATATACCTTAAATCTAGTAACTCGGATTTAAGTTAAGCAATGCGCTTGTAAAAATTATTTTTAAGGTTTCGAAAATTTAAAATACTAAGGAGTTCATTTAACCCCCCCCCCCCCACTTTGAACTCCTAAGGCTGTTTTCGATCCATATTGATCCTATCACAAAGTATATGTGAGTGAATCGTGTGTGAGATTTACAGTGTATGCCCAACCTCTCAAGTATTAAATCTCACAAACTGGGAAGTGCTTCTGTGCGAGCTGGTTTTTCATTGTCTTCCCAGCTTCAGTGTTGTGCGTTCTTCTGATGTTTACATTTTAGTTTGCACAACACTGTTTTGACTTTGCTCTTCTCAGTACCCCTTCATTCAGCTGCTTGTGCTCTGCTTTATAGCCCGGCGTAGAAATTTGTCCGTTGGACACAAAGTAGTAGACGTTGAAAGTTCTTTTGACACTGTTGTACTTTGAGTCCTTTGTCAATAAAGGCATCGCAGGCTTTTCTTCACTTTCATCACGTGATCATTGATCTGAGAAGACCATACAAGCAAGTCGATTTGAATATAGTTAAGAATTGTCGTTTAGCGTTGTATTCAAATCTCCTGCTCGTAGATTTAATAGCATCTGATATGCTATCTGAGCTGGTTTGACTTTAACCAGCTTGCCAGCTTGTCCGTCATTCTGCTCTGCACTGGGATGGTCTTGTTCGAGCTGGTTGCTTCTTCGATTCGTTCAAAGCTCTCTTCTTCTCCTCCTGTTTGCAACCGCTCTTGAGTAATTTTCTAATTTTCTCTTATCATTTGCTCTTGAGCTGATCTTCATCATCTTCAGAGCTTCGAGTTCCTCCATCTTGGAAAGTTTTTCCCCATTTTATGACTGTTCATGACTTTGCTAGATAGAGTTCCTCCTTCTTGGATCAGCTCTTGATCAGCTTAACCAGCCTGTTTGTCCTTAACTAGCTTGTTTCTAACCTACTCCCTATATCTGAGAAGATTCTTAATCTGAGCTGTTTCTCCAAGCTGGTATTCTTGGGTATGCCAGCTTGGTTTTATGGAGACTGACCGAGTGACCCAGCATGCAGATTCTTCCTCGTCCTTGGGGGTCACCTCGAGCCAATCTGTCTTCTCCTTAGAATAGCTCTCATGTCCTAGCTGACCTCCCAGCTGGTCGTTCAGTGAGGTATATTTTACCCCGCTAGTTATCGGATATGCACTCGATCATTGCGCTTGTACCTGGCTTCGCACTCAATCACTGCCCTTTTGCGCTGCACTTGATCTGCACTTGAACAATTCTGCGCTTCATTCACTGCACTTGTACTATGCTTGATTCTGCGCTTGAACTGCTCTTCTGCTTTGCCAAGCTGGTGATCCAGCTTGAAGTCTTCTATGACCTGTTAAAGACAGTAATGTTCCAGTTTGGGCGTCCCCTTACAGTTACAGCAAAGATATCTTCAACTTGACCAGCTTGGGTGTCCCCTCACTGTTTCAGTTTGGAATCTCCCTGTTTCCTTAATCAAGTGCACTGCACATATCACGAAAGCTGTTAGTCAAATATAACAGATTTTGAGTGAATCAAAACATAGATTCTGATCTGTAGAAACAGATCCAACAACTTTCATAGAATTTTGATCAAAATTCTTTTGATACCCGATTTTATTCGATGATGTATAGTACCCGTATGCTGAATCTTTTTATTTTGAAAATAAAATTATTGAGGTGTCGGTTGGATTCTGTATCCTCGACTCCCTGCCATGAGGTTTTTTCGGTTGCCCTGAGGTTCACTTGGGTAGCTCCCACCCCTCAGCAAGCATGAGACACCGGTGGGTTGAGAGATTAGATTGAAATCTGCAGGTGCTGCATGCGAAGGGCATGGGTAGCACCCATGATAACACATGCAATGTGGCCACTGATTTCTTGATTAGACAGTTGATGATCTTTTCACTGTCTATTGATGCCTGATATTTCCTGATAGCCTCATGCATTACATGACATGACATGTTTCATGCTTTATTTGATTAGCTATATGAGTTGCTCTCCGTACTTGATTAGACAGTTGATGATCTTTTCACTGTCTATTGATGCCTGATATTTCCTGATAGCCTCATGCATTACATGACATGACATGTTTCATGCTTTATTTGATTAGCTATATGAGTTGCTCTCCGTACTGAGGTTTTGACCTCGTTTATTTTTCCTCTTGGGGCTGCTTTGGCCATGTGTTGGTCATTGCAGGCCTTTGCAGGTAGATCAACTGATTCGAGTGTTGCATTAGCTGGTGGGGTCCCGCATTGTTGAGTTCCCAGTTATATATATATGCTTTATAAAGTCATTACCAGGGGATGCCCTGTGTATTTATTGTTGTTGATTTTACTGGAGTTATATGTATATAATTATGTTACGGATGTTCTACAGGCTTTTGATTTAAAGTCGTATTTTAAATAAGAACGTAATTTAAATGATAGAGTTTTAGTCAGGCCAAAGAAAGAAAAAAAATTTATTCATTTTTTTAGCTTCCATGTTTTGTGTGCTTAATCTCTGATTAAAAGCACCGGGCCTGACATTTTGGTATCAGAGCTTAAACTGGGATAAGCTCGATTATTTTCCATCACACTTGAGTCTAGTCATAATGATTGATCTGTTGCTTGTGCTTGACTATGTGGTTTGTCTGTTTTGTGCTTACTCTTGAGTACCTCGTATATGCCGCCGAGGAGAGGTAGAGGTAGAACTGTTAGACGGGTTGTAGATGACCCAAGAGTTTTTCTTAGAGAGGAGGATGTTGCTGAGCCGAGGGCCCCTGAGCGCAGCCGTGTGAGGCAAGCAGAGACTGAGGTGGAACATTTGACTCAACTAGTGGATAGTCTGGAGATGGCTCTGGATATGTTCCTACGGACGAATCGTCCGACCTTCCTTGGTGCTGAGACGGTGAATAGTGTGAGACCCGAAATGTTGATAAGATTAATTGAGTTAATTAATCGGATTTTATGAGATTTAGATTTGAGAGAACAAATCTGGGTGACCAGCTTTGAGTTGGTATGCTTGGCGAAGCTATCGGATTTGTGCAAGTCCTGGTATCAGCTTTGGATCAAGTTAGAATGTCGCGGGATCTGAGCAAATGTGAGTTTCGTGTGTCTTCGGTGTGAGCAGCATTGGTATTCAGTTTCTACAGGGATCTAAGTGTTTAGGGTGTGACACCGTTTTGTGTTTCAGATTCCAGTCGCGTTAGCAATGCCGATTCGAGTAGCGAGGTGATGTGTCCTGATGCGAGAGTGGGCTTGTGTGACGTCGTTTGAATTAGTAGGATCTGTTTTGGCGTAAGGCCATATCTGATGTGAGATTCAGATCCGAGTGGGAAATCAGCTGTAACGCCTAGAATTTCCTGAATACGTATAAATGAGTGCATGACTAGGGGGAAAATATTTTTAGATGATTACATGCCTTATTATATGATTTATTTATGATTTTATGTTGCATGGTATGCATGTGTTATTTTTTCAGCCTCCTTGAGCTACGGATGCGTGGACGAGATTAGGGTCGACCGGAAAGACGATAGTTGAGATTTTTTTAAGATATGAGATTTTAAGAATGAATTTATTTTATTTTAAGAAAATATTTATGAAAATTAGGATTTTTATAATTATTTTGGAGTGGAACCCGTTTTCGCCTATACGCGCTGGTATTTGAGTTTAAGTGTGAGACCTGTGTTTTCACAATCAGGTGTTGGTCGGGTTTGGAGAAGCCGTTGGTCAATGTGCTTGGCGTAGACATCGAATTTGCCTAAGTGTTGGAATCAGCAGTTGGAAAGATATCAGACGTTGCGTGGGAGACGTTTGTTTGAGTACCAGCTGTTGAGTCAGTCGTTGGTGAGATTTGATGTAGATGTGCGTCCCGACACTAGCAGTAGAAATCAATTGGAGCAGTAGTACTTTGTTAGATTTCAGCAGTTTGATATTTCAGTCGTTGCGTTTTGATAAGCAGCAGCAATGCTGACGTGTATTTCAGTCGTTGGTGTATTAGCGCGTATCCAGCTGTTGCGAGTGATCAGCTGTTGGTATGTTATTTGCGATTATCAGCAGAGAGCGCTAAGAGACTCTGAAGCGACGACGTTTTGTGAACAGGAACCAACTGTTGGTTTTTTTAGCGTGTTTTGTAGCGGGTAGAGAAACTACGTCGTTTGGAGTAGTTAACAAGACAGCATTTTGAGTGGAACGCTTTGTACCAGCTGTTGGTTATGATAGACATCAGCTGTTGGGAGATCTCCTGCGTTGCGGCTGCTGATTTGTGAATCAGCTGTTGGTAGCGAGGTGACGTGTTCCTCTGCGACGTCGTTTAGTTAAGTTGGTGCGACACCGTTTATTCTTAGCGTTGTTTTGAAGATTCAACTGTTGGTTGTTATTTTAACGATAGGCAAAAGCTGATGCATGATTTCAGCTGCTGGTTGGGGAATATTAGTTGTGACGACTGATTTGGTCGGTGGATCTATTCCTGTTTCTTGCAGCTGTTGAGTAGCGTGTTTATTAGAAGACTTGGTCTTCTATTTGGCATGAACATACTTAGAAATATTTCCTTCGTTTCCAAATCTTTTCGCGTACTGTTCACAGTAACCTTATCCGTCCTAATTCCCGGTGGTAGACAACTCTGACGAGAGTGAGAGTGGTAGTGTTGGACTCCTCTCGCTAAGGCGCTTCGTTCTATACCTATTTAGAAGGCTTTGGAAGAGCTGGAAGAGGATCGCAGGATCGCTAATACATATCCCTTGTGTAGTTTGCTAGCGTAAGTGTTCCCTGCCATGCCAGTAGTTTCGTTGGGGTAAGTGAGAAATCTACCTTTAAGCTTTGTTAGAGATTTTCGTTGAGTTAGGATGGTAGATAAGCGCTGGTGGAGTTGTAGCTCCCAGCTGCTGTTGTTTTATGTTTAAATCTTTGAGCAGTAGCTTGTGTTGGCTTAGCAGGTGACAGATCTGTGTTGCTCGGACTTCGTTGTAGCAGCTGTGTGTGGTAATTGTAGCTCAGAAGCTGGTGAGGTACGGATGTTGAGCTTATATTACGGCTGGAATTGGCATGGATATTATGTTGTTTGCTGTGTGTGCATTGCTTGTGGTTTATATGCTGTTTAGCTGTTGCATTGCATGTGCACTATCATTTTCAGCTGTTGTAGCCGTTCTGTTGTTACTGCTGTTCTGATCTTACCAGGGATGCGAGGCTAGCGGAAATACCGCACTCTCATCTCCCTGCTGTTCTGTTAGCCCTCATGCGCCAAGTGGTTAACTACCACAGTTCAGTGGGTTGGGCAACTAGTATGTTGAGTTGTTGTTGCATCTGGTATTCGAGTGTGGTGTAAAGATGAGCGGATAATTCCGTATGCTTGTACACACACCAGTGGCCACTATTCTTCGTAGAATTTGCTGTCAGCTGTTGAGTTCCTTGGCTCCCTTCCTTGGTTGTAGCCTTCGGCTGTTGCATTGTCCTTCATGCATAGCATTAGAATTATATCTTTTGCTATTCATTGTTGTTTTATAGTTGCTCTCCGTACTGGGGTTTGACACCTAGGTCCCTCTGGGGCTGTTTTGTTTGTTTTCCTATTTGTTTTTCAGGTTTCCTAGGTTATTCCGCTGGCCGTGGTTTTGACCCAGCTGGAGGTGCCCCAGGAGGTAGATAGAGTATCCAAGTTATGTATAGTATTTATATGCACTGGTATCACTTTGGGTTGGATGTCCCGGGTGATGCTTAGGTCTATATATAGTTGACAGTCTTTTAGTACTTGTGTTGTATTCAGCCGTTGGGCATTTGTTGTATTTGAATGTTGGTGTTGTGGATTTATAAACTGGGATCATTTTGAGTATTGTGTATTTTAAATTATGTTATCTTTCTGTCAGGCCAAAAGCAAAAATTTTAACCACTTTTTAGTTGCTTCCGCTTGTTTTGCGTTTTTTGTCTCTGATGTGAGCACGAGGCCTGATATTTTTGGTATCAGAGCTTAAGCTGGGATAAGCTCGATTTCTTTGATCATACATGAGTCTAGGCACAATGTGTGTGTTGCTTGTGCTTGACTATGTGATTATGTGCTGCATATTTTTGTGTTATGTGATATCTATGCTATACTTGTTCTGTGTTACCTTATCCTATTTAGTGCCTTCGTAGATGCCGCCTAAACGTAGGGGTAGAGGTAGAGGGCAGTTTGAGGAATCGAAAGGTCAGAACGAGGATCGGCGTAGTATTCCTCTTCGTGGTCGTGGTAGGCGAGTGGAGGATGAAGTTGATGACTTGACAACCCGCGTGGAGAGCATGGAGATTGTCATGGCTAGGTTCCAACGGATGAGTCCCTAGATATTTAACGTTGACGAGTCTAGCAAGGATGCAGATTCGTGGCTACGGCACATCACTGGTTTGTTCGATTGGGTTCAGTACAATGATGTGCTTCGATTGAGTTTTGCGACCGTTCAGTTGAGGAAGAATGCGGAGCGTTGGTGGCGTGGCGCTTCGAGGATGCTAAAGGAGACCGGTGTGGAGATTTCTTGGGATAGCTTCTGTGTTGCCTTTCGGTATGAGTACGTCCCGAAGTCGTACGTGAATGCTCGTGAGAGAGAGTTCGATCGTTTGGATCAAGGTATGATGTCTGTGCGAGAGTATGCTCGGTTGTTTTCTTCTCTTTTGGCGTATGTCCTGCATGTTGCTGACCGGGAGAGGGACAAGAGGACTAAGTTTATTGAGGGTTTGAATGAAGAGTTGTATACTTTGGTTTTGTCGAGCAAACCAAAGAGCTATGCAGAGGCTGTGGATAGGGCATTCGACATCGAGGAAGGTCTACGGAACCGGAGGTCGCGTGCTAGGGCTCAGGGTGGTCGTCCCGCTGCTCAGGGAGCGCAGTCTTCCCAGTCTTCGCAATCAGCTCATCAACCCCTGCAGCAGCAGTTGGCTCAACAGTCTGGCCGTCAGAGGTTCCGACCTCGTGGCCATCAGTTTAAGAAGAAGTCTGTCTCTGGTTTTTCTGGTTCTGGCAGCTCTAGTAGCAGTGGTTCTAGGGCAGAGTTTTGTGGCTTCTGTGGAGGCAAGCATCCATCGACTAAGTGCGTTGGTGTGCAGGGCTCATGTAATATCTGTGGTCAGTATGGACATTTTGCGAGGGTGTGTCCGTCGGCTGGATCGCAGCAAGCCGCAGCCCCACCTCAGGGTCGAGGAGGATCGTCCAGGGGTCGTTCCCCTCAGTTTCCGCAACCTAGAGTTGGAGAGACACAGTTTAGGCCGTTCCAGTTGCCTGGTCCGTCGCGTTTCGGACAGTCGTCTCAGCAGCATTTCTATGGACCCCAACATGCTCAAGCGAATTCCATTACGAGGGAGCAAGCGGAGGGCGCGCCGAGCGGAGTGATTGCAGGTAACTGTTCTGTCTTTGATTTCCTGCACGAGCGTTGTTTGACACTGGCGCGTCGCATTCGTTTATTGCTGATTCTTTTGTGATCGAGCATGGTCTGCATACCTTTCCTTTGAGCGATGTTGTGTCTGTCTCTACTCCTGGCAGTGCAAGTTTGTACTCACAAGAGGTTTTGTTAGATGGCGTTCTGAGGTTTGGTGAACATGTGTTGATGGCGAATTTGATCCGTTTGATGTTGTGGGATTTCGACTGCATAGTGGGAATGGACGTGTTGTCCAGATATAGGGCCTCCGTGGATTGTTTCCATGGGATCGTGCGTTTCAGGCCTCAATCAGGTGAGAAATGGAATTTCTACGGTGCGGATTCTCAGTTGAAGATTCCGTTAGTCTCAGCAATGGAGATGTTAAGCTTGTTTTCGATGGAGAACGCTGGTTTTATGATCTACTCGTTGGATGCATCTTCTTCTTCGCATGTGCATCTCAGCGACGTTCCAGTGGTGCATCATTTTCCTATGTGTTTCCGGAGGAGATTCCTGGTTTTCCTCCGAAGAGGGAGATTGACTTTAGTATTGAGTTTGTGCCTGGAACAGCTTCGATTTCACGTGCACCATATCGTTTAGGGCCTGCTGAGTTGAGAGAGCTCAAGGTGCAACTGGATGATTTGTGAGACCTGATTTTGTATTAAGGATTAATTGTTGGAATTAATCGGTTGATCATGAGATTTTGTGGTTTAGATCTCTGTTTTGAGTTTCATTTTCGGGTTCCATTTCGTGTGTTGAGCAATTCTGGATGTTTTCGTGTTTTTGAGTTTTGAGGCAAATGATGGTTTGTGGGCTAGCAGCTGGTCGGTGGAAAAAACAGTCGTAGCTTGTTTTGGTAGCGCAGATCTTGAAACGCCGTCGTTTGAGATGTTGCGACTGGTGTTTCGTGTATTGCGACTGGTTGTGCACTGTAGCTGCGACTGGTATTGTGCGAGGAGTTGTTGCGTCTGGATAAGCAGTCGAGAGCTATGGTCAACGCGGGTCAGCGCTCCTGTGCTTGCGACTGGTTGTGTTGGTACGTTGCGACTGGTACCAGACGAGGGAAGCATTGTGCGTTGTTTTGTCTTGCGACTGGATACCCAGCTGCTAGTAGTATGCAACGTCGTCTGGATAAGTTGGTGCGACGCCGTTTTGAGGACCAGTCGATGGTTTGCCTTGTGAGTGATTTTAGCGTCCGGTCGACTGGCTGTCCAGCTTTTGTATTTCGAAACAGCGTCTGGTTGTCCAGCTTTGAGAGATTGTTCGCTACTGTAGTTAGCGACTGGTTTTGTTTA
>KV010126.1:228989-280672 GCA_001598015.1 Dorcoceras hygrometricum
AGCTACTTGGGAGCTGGAAGAGAAGATGCAGCGCGAGTGGCCGCATCTGTTTGAGTAGCTGTTAGGCTATATTTTTTTCCAGTAGCTAGTAGTTTTGCTGTTTTCCTTCCTTAGTTGTTGTGTTTGTTTGCTCAGTTATCTTGAACTCTTGGCGTTGTGTTGGGCGAGTTTCTGTTTAGCTTCTTGTTGTTGCTTCGAGTTGCAGTTGCTGTATTGTGCTTTCAGAATTGTTGTTTGATTTCGAGGACGAAATCCTTTTTAGTGGGGGAGAAATGTGAGACCTGGATTTGTACTTGAGAATTTTCGTTGGAATGAATCGCTAAATAGAGGTTCTGCTGGTTTAAGATCTCTATTTGAGTGTTTGAGTTTCATTTTTCGGGTTCCATTTCGTGTGTTGAACAATTCTGGAGATTTTGTATTTTTTCGCATATTTGAGGTACCTGCTGGATGACGTGTCAGCTGGTTTGGAGAGCTAGCGACTGGTCGGTGGTAAAACCAGTCGAAGCGTGTTTTAGCTCGAGATTCTTGAAACGCCGTCGTTTGCGTGAAGTCTGGTTGCGTTTGTTGTGATCAGCAGATGCTTTAGCGTAGTTGCGTTGAGGGTTAAAACGACTGCGTTTAGATTAGTTGGCGCGACGTCGTTTGGATGTTGCGTCTGGTACCAGCTGGTAGATCGCGTTTGAAGTTCCTGCTGGTCGATCAGTAGATGTAGAGGTCAACACGGGTCAACTTTCCTGTAGCTCGAAGATGATGCGTCGTCGTTTCGTTGTTGCGACTGGGAGTCCAGCTGCGAGTGAGTTTCGACGCTTTTGCTCGCTGCTGGTATTTCGCGAGAGCTAGCGACTGGATGACGTCAGTGGAGCGACGTTGTTCGAATTAGTTGTAACGCTGCGTTTTGAGGTTGTGACTGGATCCAGCAGAGAGAAGCGTTGCATTGTTTTGTTCTTGCGACTGGATACCCAGCTGCTGGTAGTATGCGACGTCGTTTGAGTAAGTTGGTGCGACGCCGTTTTGAGAACCAGCCGTTAGTCATTGTTTTAGAGATTGTTGAATAGATCAGCTGTTGGTTCTTGCGTCTGCTGGTTTGGGAAATTTGTTATTGTCGACTGGTTTTGTCGGTGGACAATAATTGTTATTGATTTCCAGTCGTAGCAAGTGCTATTTATAGGAAGACTTGGTCTTCGAATTGTGGTATCAATTCCATACTTAGCAAATATTTCCAGCCTTTCGTTCCTTATCTTTCGAACCCTAGAGCACTGTTCAGCCGTGAGCTTTCCGACGATTTCCCGTCGTTCCGGTGGTTGTTTTGGCTAGTTTAGGAACGCGAAGTTGCTGCCTATCGAGTGTTGTGTCGATTTGTTAGAGCTACGTTCTGGTTTTCGGTGAGACCTTGTTTCTAGCCTTAGTTCTTAAGCTTTTTATGTAATTGTTGAGGTATATTGGGCAGCTGGTCGAGTGAGACTCCCAGCCGTGAGCTTGATTAGCAACCTGTTAGATTTATGTTGTGTATGCCGTGTGTTTAACAGGCTTTTACCAGAGTCTTCGGGATTTCTCGCAGGGTTAGTTGTTGCTCAGTATAAGGTACGGATTTGAGCTTGTTTTACAGCGAAGTTATGGCTTGGATGAATTGTAGTCGCTGGTATGTGGAATTGCCGTGCCTGCTGGTTGTGTTTTGTTGAGAATTGTGTATGCTATTTTTGTATTTGCTGCGTTGCATATGTTTATATGCTGGCATTTCCGCCTGTTGCATACACGCATGGTATTCCTTTCCAATTTTTGGTAGTCCTTGTACCATTGTTGCATTGTTATTGTTTTCTTACCAGGATGTGAGGGCGAGCGGCAATACCGCACTCTCATCTCCCTGCTGGGATCGTAGCCACCATGAGCCGAGTGGTTAACTACCACAGTTCATGGACGAGGCAACAGCAGGTTGAGTTGTTTGATGCATCCGGTAAGTGGCTGTTGTATCATGGCGAGTGGCTCACTACCACACTGTGAACACACCCCGTGGCCACTGTATGTTGTCGATGATTCTTGGAGCTATGTTTGAATTCCTAAGATCCCTTGTGGGTCGAGCTTTCCATTGTTCCTTGGCGTCTCATGCATAGCACCTGCATTTTATTCCTTGTTGTTTATTCTGTTGTATTATTGCTCTCCGTACTGGGGTTTGACCCCATGTCCCTCCGGGGCTTGGTTTGTTTCTTTGTTGCGTTGTTTTCAGGAAACCCAGGTTCTACAGCTGGTCGTGGTTTCAACCCAGCTGGTGGTGCCCCGGGAGGTGGCTAGTGTGTCCCAGTAGCATATAGCATATATATTTGTATCAATTAGCCAGGGGGATGCCCTGCGCTTTGTTGTGTACCCGTAGGGGGAATTTGATATATGTTTGAATTATGTATGCTTTGTTGTTGATTGTTTTATGATTTGGGAAACTTATTTTAAGTATCGTTGTATTTTAAATTATATGTTTAAAACCGTCGGGCCTAAAAGCGAAAATTTTATCCACTTTTGATAGCTTCTGCATGTGTTTATCCGTTGTGAGCACGAGGCCTGACATGATTTGCTAGAGAAAGGTTTAATTAGACCTATTATGTCGCCGTGGGGAGCGCCTATCTTGTTTGTCAAGAAGAAGGATGGCACAATGAGAATGTGCATTGACTTCCGTCAGCTGAACAAAGTTACTGTTAAGAATAAGTACCCGTTGCCGAGGATCGACGACTTGTTTGACCAGTTGCAAGGGTCTGCTGTTTATTCAAAGATCGATCTACGTTCAGGGTATAATCAGTTGAGAGTTAGAGATCAAGATGTTGCAAAGATTGCTTTTCGTACTAGGTACGGGCATTTTGAGTTTCTGGTAATGCCTTTCGGAGCACTTGATGGTACCAGAAATAGGATCACTAAGTAAATAGGAGTTCAGAAGGGGGGGTTGAATGAACTCCTTCGATTTTCGAAAATTCTTTTAAAATGTTTTGCAAGCTTTTTGCTTAACTTAAGTCCGAGTTACCAGACTTAAGAATATCTCAGTTATATTCAAACTTCTCGGTCAACAATATATGTGCGGAAAACGACCGATCAATTTGTGAACAGTAAATAAACACAAGTAATATAATCGTGCGTAATGTAAAAGATAGAGATCAGAGTTTGTTTCTGGAAGTTCGGACTTCAATGTCCTACGTCTCCCCTTCTTCCTCCTCGGAAGGTTTCACTAGAAGACTTTGATGAGAGTAGCCTTTCTACAAACACCCAATCCCGTAACCCGCAGCTACGAAAACTCCTAGTATCTCACAACGACAATCCAAGCAGACGCAGCTGCTGGTTACAACACTTTAGTGTTTTCAAACGGCTTTTTGAGAAGCTCGTTTGTTACAGACTCAATCAAATACAACAATGAATACACTTTGTGAGTACTGTAAAATCTCTGGTTTCTAAGACAAAGAAACTTGATTCAATAATGTGAACCAGAGAGTGACACTCGAAGATATAACAATGAAGATCAAAAATGAATATTCTTCGAGTGCTTGAGCTTTGAATGCGTTCAGTGAAGCGTAAGCTCTGGAAGTATTTTGACAGCGTTTTAGCAATAGCAGTGGCGAGAGCTATTCTTCAATGCAAAATGTCTGCTATTTATAATCTTCGTTCAACGGTCGATGATTCCATATAAGGCAATAAATCCTTTTTGAATTCCTGACAGTAGAACGCCGTCAATCTTGCTCCATTATATGGTAAATTGCGTTTCGTCAGGGATGCGAGTATCATTTCCATATGTGTGCACTCCCGTTTAAATCGCCTCCGTCAATGTGTACTATTTTTCCAAAGATAGTACTAATCTCGTTTCCTTAATTTCAGGCAGTATGAGTGATTCTTGTTTTGGTCATCGATCTTTTCCAATTGAGTATACGATCGAATTTGAATCAGCTTTATGCTTGCACCTGAAATTATTTCTATCGACAGATCTTTCCTTGAAGAAGATGAATGAACAGTTCCTTGCTGTCGAGAGATTTGTCGCAGTAAACGAGATTCAACCATTTGCGAAATATCAGTACTGATGACGTCATCATATCTTTCCATTTACAAGATTTAGCACTGCTGACGTCATCATGTCTGTCTAGATCGTTGAAGTTGAATATGATGGTGACGTCATGATGTCTGGTGATTTTCCTGTGACTGACGTCATCAAATCCGTTGAGGCAAACGATGTCGTGTTGAGCTAACTGTTTACGAAAAGCTGTCGATAGATACTTGTACTCTTTTCAAGAACAATACTGTAGCGATGTTTGATATCACCAGTTGATAAATAGTACAGTTTCAAGATCTGTCGAGCAAACTTATCAATGTATACTGCCCTTTCTATTGGTAGAACGAGTCACTGTTCCCGTTGCTGTTTGCATATGCCATTACGATACAGTTGACAAGATCTGTTGGCAGATATCTCTTCTCTCAATACTCCATCAAAACTCGAATAGCCAAATCAATCACTCCACTGTTCCAAGATCTGATTTTGATCAACTCGAAACTTATAACTGTAGCTTGAGCTAATCACTGTTGTCAGCAATGTTGATCATCGTGAAGAGATTATTCAAATATTGTCATTTAAGTCCAAATCTTTTCTTATCTTTGTTATCACCAAAACTATAAATTTTATCCTAACAATTTCCCCCTTTTTGGTGATGACAAAACTTAACAGCCGATAAGTAAAGATAAGCTTCAATAAATTGCACAATGCCTGCTGAAAGCAAATATCATTAAGGCAACAAAGTACAGGAGATTCTAATCAGTATCATCTTCTTCTTTTGTAAGTTCCACTCCTACTTTGCCTACGTTCTCTCCTCTCTCTATCCATCCTCTCAGATTCCAGTCTGTCAGCTTCCATAACTCTTGCAGCAGCCTCTTCAATACTTATCACTTGTCCAGTCTCTATGATGTGCCTCCTGGCCTGTGCAACTCTTTCTTCGAAAGTTCCCGTCGTGGGTGGCAGCGTTTGAGTTTACGCTGGCAGCGTTTGGGTTTGCGCTCTCACAGTACTTGATCGGCTGCTACTTGCCATTTCCCCCTTTTTGGCAACACCACTTCTTAGGAAATCGGCGATGTCACCAACTTGGGTGGAAAGGCTCAATATGTCTGCTGCTATCTTTGATTGAAAATCTAAATGTTCGTTCCTGATAGCAGCAATCTGTTCATCCATTGCAATTAGCCTGGCATCCTGCTCCCGTTGCGTCTTATTGATGTCAAATAAGTCCCCAAAAATGGTGCCAACGGGCCCCATCAATCCCTTTTTAAGATCAGTGATTTGAGCTGTGTGAGTATTGCTTTGTCTCTCAAGAACGCGACACGCAGTCTCAAAAGACTGGCGAAGCAGGCTTTGCATCTTTATAAGATCCCCTCGAACGCCCAATTCAACACTATTAAGCTTGGATAACATCTCGCAAATAGAGTCATGAATACGCTGAGTAAGAGATGATTGGAGGTCTTCAAGGATCTCGGCAAGCTTAGTAACATCAACTGAAGTAGGTGCATGAGTCGCAGCTTGAGCATGCACAGGAACATCTGTAGAGTCAAAATGCAAAGAAACATTGGTAGAAGAGGAACTGGATTCATGGTGTGGAGAGACTGCTGGACTTCCTCAACACCCGTCAAAACAACTTCCTCTGTATCTCCCAAATCCTTCTGAACAACTGAATCAACAAAATTATTACAGTCCAAACCTTGTGCAATCAAACGGAGAAAATTGGCCGGAATGCGCTCCACTCCCAAGTTATGTACTGTAATCGCGTAGCATGCATCCTTCCTCACTGGTCTCAGACCATCAGACAAATTAAATGCAACAACTTCCTCACAAACCTTGGTCCAACGCAAAATCCGCATCAACCACGAGACATTTGCCCAATATTGGTCAGGCTCAATAAAAGAGATGATCGGAACAAAAATCTCTTGAATTGCAGGGCCTGGCATTTGTAGGTTGTCCAAAAATAACGATAAGTTGCAACTGCTACTCCAAAATCAGGACCCTGAACAGGCGTCCAAACTCCATTCATCAAAAACACTGGCCGTACCCTACAGCTATAATTTGCTATGGAATAAAAGTGGTCAAGACGAACATCACCACTGTCAATGTAGTCAATGGTAGGCAAAGAAGATTGTGATTGCACCATTTCAATGTTGAGCTCCTGTTGCTGTGCTTTGAGGTCTTCAAGAGAGTGAGAATGAGCAACAGACAACAAATTAGCAACTTGGATGGCCATAGCACTCCATGGCAGATCAGATGTGAGATATCTCTGATAGGATTCCAAAACTGTGCGCAGGAGTAATTCGCGATATTTTATAAGAACATATAGTTGCCTCCTGACAGCGATTGCTAGTGTGGTTGTCTCTGCCCATGCCAGCATCAACCATTCCTTCTCTTTCAGATCTTTCAATGAGTCCATATCGGGCATAGAGTTGAGACTATATGAGGCAAAGAAATCAACCACAGCTTGCATCAAACTATCACGCACTTGGACCAGAACCTCCACGTCTCTACAGATCAAAGCGAAAAGTTTCCTAGCGGCGTTGTCTGTAACCTGTTCGTCCTCTCCCAGTTTAGCTTTCCCCTTATCTCCAAAAGAAGAGAATGCACCGAGCTTAATCATGGTAACTTCAGCAGCAGTAATTGGCAACAACAGGTCATCGGAAATTTGTATTAAAAGATTATCAATGGGCTTGTTCACCTCCTTGTCAACCACAGAGTTAGTGCCGCCCGTAGCTTGTGCCTCATTATTTGTGCTAACCAATTCTGGCTCATTGTGTCTTGCAACAAAGTCATCCAACCATCTAGCAAAGTCTTCCTCAAACAGTGCTTCATCAAAACCCTGACTTTCCCGTTCTGTCTCAATCACCCCCAACGCCAAAATTTCCTCTAAAACCTTCGCTATGTCAGCTTCAACCGTACTCATAACAACCACATCATCAGCCTTTTTAATAGTCTCCTCTGTTCCCACTGAATCATCATCAGACTCCCTGGATAGAACCAATCTCCTCTTGCGAGATTTTTGTTTGAGCATAAGAGAGGGGACAGTTGCGGCAGCCTGAGTAGGATCAACAATCTGAATTGGCTCAACATCCGTAGCCACCTGCACAATATCCAACTTTGCTTTGGAGACTGAGGGCTTGCTCTTCCCCGTGCGCCGCTTCTTTGTAATGATAGGCGCATCAGCCTCAGTAGCTGATCGTTTCTTTGATGCAGTAAGTTCAGCAAACACATCTACTGTCATCTCATCAGCAGATGAAGGTTTCTTCTTCGCCTTTGGTGTTTTAGCCATCCCCGGCTCCTCACTCTCCGTGCGAGCATCGATAGTAGTGTTGGTCACAATGTATGTGTGAACAGTCCTCATAGATAGAACTTTGGCACTGGGGAATGGAACACCATCGGCCATAGTGATATCAGGAATACCCTTCAATAAAACACCGATTTGCGCAGCAAAGCCCTTTGCTTTCTTCTGCGATCTATCCACCATATCTTTTAAAACATTAAACAACACTTTCCCCAATTCACTTTCAGCCCATACTGAATCGCAGTCATCATCTGGAAACGTTCGACTGTGACAGAATCAAAGGAACCTGCCTTAACAGTAATGGCCTTTGCCAAGATATCATTGAACAAGCGAAATTCGTGTTTCATATACTTCTTCTTGCCATGAACGTCAATCTGCACACCCTTTTGTGATAAAAGGCTCCGTGCATCATACACTTTATCCTTTGGTACTTCATAGAAATTTGTAATCCCCTCCGTGGGAAAATCAAACACCTTTGTGAACATAGTTGGTGAGATAGACACAAACTTTCCTGAGATTACGCAGGTGATATCTTCGTCCTGGATTAATGCTGTGATTTGAAATGCCTTAAATAAAGATGGTGAATATGAACGGTGAGGAGAGAGAAAGAATGTTGATGTGACGATGAGAATGAAGGACAACACGTGTCAATCATCCGATGGTGCGTACTATTTTTAGAAAAGATTTTGCAAATATTTTACCTGTACTGGAAAAGGTAAAAAAATATTGACGCGCCAAAATCTTTAAAACATCACACCTAAAATAAATCTGTTTTAATATTGCGTAGAATGGAGAGGAATATGTTAACAAATAAGCATCAATTGTGTACAGGAGATATCTGTTGATAGACTTCTCCTGTTCAAGTGACTTCACGCTTATCAACACATAGACCATGTTCCCCCTACGACATACAAACCTCTAACAGCAATGCTTACGTAAGAAGATCAGTTTCCTTTGAATACGATGAGATGGAATGACGTAAGCAGTGCTGTTTTCGTGATGGCTAGTATTGCAGCGGTAGTGCTGATGCAAGCATCACTGTTCCCCCTGAACATGTGACGCGATGATGACGCAAGCAGTGCTGTTTTTCTTGATAGAGCGACGTCCAACGGTGATGCTTACGTAAGCAAAGCTGTTCTTCATTAGGAGATGACCCACTACTGACGTAAGCGTAGCTGTTCGACCTACGACAATTGTTAGCATATAGACAGATTTATGGCAGTTCTAAGAGACCTAATATATTCCTAAAATAGGAAAACTTAGCGTCTGGCAGAGGTTTTGTGAAGATGTCAGCATCCAACTGGCGCACTTGTAAGCCTAAGAAGAATGTCAGCTCCCCCATCATGCTCATTTCGAACTTATCCTGCATCAATTTGGAAAACTTCTTGCACAGTTTGGGGTTAGTTGACCCAAAAATAATATCATCGACGTAAATTTGAACAAGCAAGACGTGGTTATCCTTAGCAAATTTTAACAACGTCTTATCTACTGTGCCTATTGTGAAATGATGGTCAAGCAGGAACTTTGTGAGAGTGTCATACCAGGCTCTGGGTGCTTGCTTCAACCCATATAGAGCCTTGTCCAGTTTGTAAACAAACTCTGGATTTGTATGATCAACGAAGCCAGGAGGTTGTGCAACGTACACTTCCTCTGTCAAGACGCCATTTAGAAAAGCGCTCTTGACATCCATCTGAAAGACTTTAAAGTCTTTGTATGCAGCATATGCGAGGAACATTCTAATGGCTTCTAATCTAGCCACAGGTGCAAATGTCTCATCAAAATCTATCCCTTCCATTTGCCTAAAGCCTTGTGCTACCAGCCTGGCTTTGTTTCTAGTGACTATGCCGTCTTCATTCAGTTTATTTCTAAAGACCCAACGAGTACCTATGACTGAATGATTTTTAGGTCTAGGTACAAGTGTCCATACTTTATTGCGTTCGAACTGATTAAGTTCTTCCTGCATGGCATCTAACCAACTTGGGTCAGCTAAGGCCTCATCGATTATCTTAGGTTCTGTATGAGATAGAAATGCAGCATCAAAATAATCATGAGATAGCTGGCCTCTAGTGCGAACAGGGGATTGAATGTTACCTATGACTTGCTCAGGTGGATGATTTCTATTCCACCGAAGATCAAGTCCAATGGGATTTGCTCCTTGTTCCCCCTGTGTTGTTGACTGGATAAAAATGTTTGGATCTTCGGACGCCACTTGATGATTATCATTGTTGCTTCGTGTATCAGATTCCAATTGGAGTTCTTGCTGTCGTGTGTGAGTGCTGTTGACAGCTTCGTCATTTACTGTTGGTATGGTTGATACTGTTGCTTCAGCTGTTGATGTATCAGCAGTGTCATTTGCTTGCGTGATGCCTGTCGTAGCAAGATCTGTTGGAGTTGCATTCGATTGCGTGATGCGTGACGTAGCAAGATCTATTGGAGCTGCATTCGCTCTAGCTGCCGTAAAATCTTGTTGCGCAATAGTATTTTGTGTATCTACTATTGGTTGTTCTTCAGCTGTGAATCTTTGTTGTGACACGTCATCATCAGATTCTTCAAGGCTTGTTGATTCCAGACGTGTGCACAAGTCATGTAAGCTTGCAGCTGAGTTTGATTTGAAACTTGTTTCATCAAACACGACGTGTGCTGATTCTTCAACAGTTAAGCTTCGATTGTTGAACACTCGAAATGCTTTGCTTACTGCTGAATATCCTAAAAAGATACCGGCATCAGATTTAGGTTCAAAGGCTGTTAGATGCTTCTTTCCATTATTATGAATGAAACACTTGCATCCAAACACCCTGAAATTTGAAATGTCAGGTTTCTTGCTATTCCAGATCTCATATGGGGTTTTATCGTGCATCCTATTAATCATTGATCTGTTTTGAGTGTAACACGCTGTGTTAACTGCTTCTGCCCAGAATTTTTGAGAAATTCCGGAATATGCAATCATAGCTCTAGCAGCCTCTTTAAGAGTGCGGTTTCTCCTTTCAGCTAACCCGTTTTGCTGAGGAGTTCTTGCTGCTGATAGCTCATGCTTTATTCCCAAGTCCTCCAGATAAAAAGTTAATTTAAAATTTAGAAATTCAGTACCGCGATCACTTCTTATCCGGTTGACTGAACAAGATTTGTCGTTTTGCAAATGTTTTAAAAGTTCTATCAGCTGGTCGGCGGTTTCAGATTTTGCTTTTAAAAACAACACCCAAGTATATTTTGAAAAATCATCAACAACTGCAAGGGTGTACGACATTTCCCCTAAGCTCGTGACTGAAATAGGACCAAAAAGATCCATGTGCAAGAGCTCAAGGCAACGGGAAGAACGTTTACCGCCTTTTTTTTTGAAAGTGGATTTTATTTGTTTTCCCAGCTTGCTTTGTACCTGTAACCCTGCAAACATTCAAAGCAAAATTTGGTACCCAATTTTACTTGGGTCCTGATTGGATTACCCCTTTCGGGACCCAGATTTGAACAATCCTCACGGTTTTTCCAGTTCTAGGATCCACGAAAGTATGTGCGAAATCTCGTGCTGGTCTTTTGAATTTTGACTTGATATTTTGACCATATGGATTCCTTCTCGGCTGGTTTCGTGTCCATTCAGTTTTTGCCTTCCTCGAATAATGCCTCGGCTGGTTGGGAACAAAGAATTTTGGACCAGCTTTTGCTTTGTCCTCGTTCAGCTTGTTCTTTAGCCAGCCTGGCTTTGAATTCTCAGGCCTTTGATAGCCAATACCGACTTTGCCTTTTCCTTTACGATCCGGCTGAGAAGTATCCTGGTCATTGTATCGTATCGATTCAAGGCAATCATGTATCATACCAGCGCTGACAAAGATCCTTTTATTGAGCTTGTCATGCACCGGCTATGATTGAGTACTAGTTTCTCCAAGGCTGCTATCATAATTGAAACCCACACCAGTTTTATCATTTAATGGTTTTTGGCTTTCATATAGCTTATATAGAGAACGATTAGCCTTGTTCCAGGAGCTCATTTCTTCAGTTAATTTATCGACTTCAGCCTTGAGCTCGCTGGCTTCATTTCTCAACAAATCATTCTCTATCTTCAGCCTACTCAACTCAGTCTTTAAGCTGTCAGTATCTTCAAGCTCGTCAGAACTTGATTTAGCTGAACTATTTTTCAGACTTGCGTTTTTAGCTTTGATTTCCTAGAATGTGTGAGACAGAGTCTTGTACTCATGGACCATATCATTCAGTGCTTGAACTAGGTCCTCACGTGTGAATTCAAAATTAGCAAAGTCGAATACCTCGTCATCGTCTGTTTGATCAGCCATGAAGCAGTGAACCTCCTCCTGTTCACTATCACTTGAGGATGAGCTGGTGCTAGATGTTTCTGAGTCTGAATCTGCCCAACTCGTCGTGCTTTCTTCAGCCATCAACACCTTGCGGTCGTTTCGCCGACTGAATTTCTTGTTGCTGCTGGTTTTCATTCGTCCGTCCTTTGATCGTTCCTTGACTTTTTCTTTGGACTTGTCCTTGGACCTATCAACTTCTCTTTCATTGTCTTCCTCGTCACGCTTGTATCTTTCCTACTTCTTGTATCGATCGTCAGCTCTTTTGTCATCTCGCCTGTGTCTATTATCTCTCTTAGGCCTATTGCACTCAGCAGCGAATTGACCTGGACGATCACGGTTATAGCATATTAAATCGGAGGTAGCTTTATCAGATTTATTAAAATTATTGTAGGGAGAGGAAGGGTGAAAGGATTTTCTCATGAATTTCCCAAACTTCTTTGCGAAGAGGGACATAACATCATCGCTTAGCTGCTCTGCTGACTTGCTAGTGCTGGGTGAGCACTGTTCAACGGTTGTAGCAGCAAGAGCTTTTGTCGGTTGGGATGTTGAAGGCGCTTCTGATCTGGTTTCGAGCTCAAACTCATAGGCCTTTAGATTTGCAAATAAATCATGGAGCTCCATCTTGTTCAGATCCTTGGACTCCCTCATGGCCATCGTCTTTACGTCCCATTCTTTAGGTAATGCTCTCATCACTTTCAGGGCCAACTCCCGGTTACTGTATTCTTTGCCCAGACTATTTAACTCGATCACAATGGCACTGAATCTTTCATCAAATTCAGTCATAGTCTCCCCATCCTTCATCTTTATGGACTCGTACTTCTGCTGCGCCACTGTCAGCTTGTTCTCTTTCGTTTCATCACTTCCTTCGCATATTTGGATTAGCTTATCCCATATGTCTTTAGCAGTCGTGCAGTTCTTGACATTGCTAAACATGTTCTTATCTTTGTCCAGCGTCTTGAATAAGATGTCCTTGGACACGTTATCGAGGTTTGCCTTTTTCTTATCTTCATTCGTGTACTCCTGTCTGGTTTTTGGAACAAACTTATGCTCGCCACTTGTTACGGCAACAACAAGATTAGCCTTCATGATTTTCAACGGTCCTTCTGTGATGACATACCACATGTCGTCATCCATGGACGCCAGATGTGCTTGCATCCTAATCTTCCAGTCGTCGTACTCTTCCCTCGAAAACAAAGGAATTTTGTTGTGTGAGATAGACATGTTCATATGTATAAATAAGCACGAAACAAATACTGTTCAATAACTGAGATTTCCTGCTCTGATACCACTTGATGGTCCCAGAAATAGGATCACTAAGTAAATAGGAGTTCAGAAGGGGGGGTTGAATGAACTCCTTCGATTTTCGAAAATTATTTTAAAATGTTTTGCAAGCTTTTTGCTTAACTTAAGTCCGAGTTACCAGACTTAAGAATATCTCAGTTATATTCAAACTTCTCGGTCAACAATATATGTGCGGAAAACGACCGATCAATTTTTGAACAATAAATAAACACTAGTAATATAATCGTGCGTAATGTAAAAGATAGAGATCAGAGTTTGTTTCTGGAAGTTCGGACTTCAATGTCCTACGTCTCCCCTTCTTCCTCCTCGGAAGGTTTCACTAGAAGACTTTGATGAGAGTAGCCTTTCTACAAACACCCAATCTCGTAACCCGCAGCTACGAGAACTCCTAGTATCTCACAACGACAATCCAAGCAGACGCAGCTGCTGGTTACAACACTTTAGTGTTTTAAAACGGCTTTTTGAGAAGCTCGTTTGTTACAGACTCAATCAAATACAACAATGAATACACTTTGTGAGTACTGTAAAATCTCTGGTTTCTAAGACAAAGAAACTTGATTCAATAATGTGAACCAGAGAGTGACACTCGAAGATATAACAATGAAGATAAAAAATGAATATTCTTCGAGTGCTTGAGCTTTGAATGCGTTCAGTGAAGGGTAAGCTCTGGAAGTATTTTGACAGCGTTTTAGCAATAGCAGTGGCGAGAGATATTCTTCAATGCAAAATGTCTGATATTTATAATCTTCGTTCAACGGTCGATGATTCCAGATAAGGCAATAAATCCTTTTTGAATTCCTGACAGTAGAACGCCGTCAATCTTGCTCCATTATATGGTAAATTGCGTTTCGTCAGGGATGCGAGTATCATTTCCATATGTGTGCACTCCCGTTTAAATCGCCTCCGTGAATGTGTACTATTTTTCCAAAGATAGTACTAATCTCGTTTCCTTAATTTCAGGCAGTATGAGTGATTCTTGTTTTGGTCATCGATCTTTTCCAATTGAGTATACGATCGAATTTGAATCAGCTTTATGCTTGCGCCTGAAATTATTTCTATCGACAGATCTTTCCTTGAAGAAGACGAATGAACAGTTCCTTGCTGTCGAGATATTTGTCGCAGTAAACGAGATTCAACCATTTGCGAAATATCAGTACTGATGACGTCATCATATCTTTCCATTTACAAGATTTAGCACTGCTGACGTCATCATGTCTGTCTAGATCGTTGAAGTTTAATATGATGGTGACGTCATATGTCTTGTGATTTTCCTGTGATTGACGTCATCAAATCCGTTGAGGCAAACGATGTCGTGTTGAGCTAACTGTTTACGAAAATCTGTCGATAGATACTTGTACTCTTTTCAAGAACAATACTGTAGCGAGGTCTGATATCACCAGTCGATAAATAGTACTGTTTCAAGATCTATCGAGCAAACTTATCAATGTATACTGCCCTTTCTGTTGGTAGAACGAGTCACTGTTCCCGTTGCTGTTTGCATATGCCATTACGATACAGTTGACAAGAGCTGTTGGCAGATATCTCTTCTCTCAATACTCCATCAAAACTCGAATAGCCAAATCAATCACTCCACTGTTCCAAGATCTGATTTTGATCAACTCGAAACTTATAACTGTAGCTTGAGCTAATCACTGTTGTCAGCAATGTTGATCATCGTGAAGAGATTATTCAAATATTGTCATTTAAGTCCAAATCTTTTCTTATCTTTGTTATCACCAAAACTATAAATTTTATCCTAACATTCGGGTTGACCAATGCTCCTGCAGTCTTCATGATCTTGATGAACCGAGTCTTCCGCGAGTTTATAGATCAGTTCGTGATCGTGTCCATCGATGACATCTTGGTGTATTCGAAGACTCCTTTGGAGCATAAGGAGCATTTGAGAGTTGTCCTTCAGACGTTGAGAGACTCGCAGCTGTATGCCAAGTTCTCTAAGTGCGAGTTCTGTCTGGATCGCATAGTGTTTTTGGGTCATGTGATTTCAGTGGATGGAATTTCTGTGGATCCCAATAAGGTTGATGCTGTTTTGAACTGGGAGCGACCTAGGAATGTGTCTGAGTTTCGTAGTTTCTTGGGTCTGGCTGGCTATTACCGTCGTTTCGTAGAGCGTTTCTGTAGTATAGCTAGGCCGATGACTCAGTTGACTCAGAAAGACAATCGGTTTGATTGGACTGAGCAATGCGAGAATGCTTTTCAATTTCTCAAGGATAAGTTGACTACTGCGCCTGTGTTGGCTTTACCGTCTGGTTCGGGTGGTTTCGTTGTGTGTTATGATGCTTCGCTCAATGGATTGGGCTGTGTGTTGATGCAGCATGGACGGGTCATTGCGTATGCCTCGCGACAGTTGAAACCGCAAGAGACTCTTTATCCAGTTCATGATTTGGAGCTGGCAGCTGTGGTCTTTGCGTTGAATATTTGGTGCCACTATCTGTATGGCGAGCAGTTTGTGGTGTACACAGACCACAGGAGTTTGCAGTATTTGTTTTCGCAGCCTGATTTGAATATGAGACAACGTAGATGGATGGAGCTGCTGAAGGATTTTGATTGTGAGATCTAGTACCAACATGGGAAAGTAAATGTAGTTGCTGATGCGTTGAGCAGGAAGGCTCAAGGAGATATGCTTGCGTCGTTGTATGTTTCTAAAGACCATGAGCATCTTAGCACTATGGGTTGGAGGTTTTACCCGGCTGAGGAGTATGTAGTGGTTTCTTCTTTCCAAGTTGAGCCACAGATCATTTCGAGCATTAGAGCGGCTCAAAGATCAGATCCTTCCATCCATGAGTTGAAGTTGAAGGTCAGGGCTGGAAAGCTTGAGGACTATGTTGTTTCGTCCGATGGTTGTTTGTGTTTTTGTGGTAGGTTGGTTGTGCCCAACTTGATAGATCTTCAGGAGGAGATTCTTAGAGAAGCGCACTGCAGTAGACACAGTGTTCATCTTGGTGCACGGAAGATGTACCATGCATTGAAGCCGCACTTCTGGTGGGCTGGTTTGAAGAGAGACGTGGCTGGTTTTGTTTCTCGTTGCTTGAACTGTCAGCAGGTTAAGGCTGAAAGGATGAGACCTGGTGTTCTGTTGCAGAGTTTGGAAGTGCCCCAATGGAATTGGGAGCACATAGCGATGGATTTTGTGACGCATTTGCCTCGTTCCAGCAGAGGATGTGATGCGATTTGGGTTGTTATCGATAGATTGTCGAAGTTTGCACACTTCATTCCCTATGGTATGACGTTTTCTTTGAAGAAAATGGCAAAACTGTACGTCGATTTTGTGGTTAGATTGCATGGTGTGCCTGTTCCGATCGTTTCAGACCGAGATCCAAGGTTTACTTCCAGGTTTTGGAAGAGTTTGCAAGTAACTTTAGGTACCAGATTGGCTATGAGTACGGCGTATCACCCCCAGACAGATGGTCAATCTGAGAGAACTATCCAGACGTTGGAGGATATGTTAAGAGCTGTTGTGATGGATTTTGGTGGTAGCTGGCAAGACGCGTTGTCTTTGGTTGAGTTTTCCTACAATAACAGCTACTAGTGACGATTGGTATGGCGCCGTTTGAGGCTTTGTATGGAAGGAAGTGCAGATCGCCAGTATGTTGGGAAGAAGTGGGGGAGAAGCAGCTGTCTTTCCTAGAGTTTGTTCAGCAAATGAAAGATCATGTGGAACTGATTCGTCAGCGGATGAAAGCTGCCCAGGATCGCCAAGCCAGTTATGAAAATAAGAGGCGTCGACCTCTAGAGTTTCAGGTTGGTGATCTCATTTTCCTTGACGTTTCTCCTTTCAGAAGTGTTATGCGCTTTGCACACAAGGGAAATTTAGCCCATCGTTATGTTGGTTCGTATGAAGTTGTTGAGAGGATTGGCCCTTTGGCGTATCGGCTGTTGTTGCCACCAGAATTATCTTCTCTACATGATGTATTTCATGTTTCCATGTTGAGGAAGTACGAGCCAGATCCTTCTCATGTGCTAATAACTGATGAGGTTGAGCTAGATCAGACATTGAGTTATGTTGAGTATCCCTTGCAGATCCTAAATAGAAAAGAGAAACACTTGAGGAATAAAATCATTCCTTTGGTAATGGTGCAATGGAGCAAACATGGTAGGGAAGAAGCTACCTGGGAGTTGGAAGAAAAGATGCAACGTGAATGGCCGCATCTATTTGCAAGAGTGTTACATCAGATTTCAGTAATTATTTGCTCTGTTATCTTGAACTCTTGGGTTCAGTTGAGTTGTTCCGGGACTTGTTGATTTCGAGGACGAAATCGTGTTTTAGTGGGGGAGAGATGTGAGACCTGTGTTTTCACAATCAGGTGTTGGTCGGGTTTGGACCAGCCGTTGGTCGATGTGCTTCGCGTAGACATCGAATTTGCCTGTGTTGGAATCAGCAGTTGGAAAGATATCAGACGTTGCGTGGGAGACGTTTGTTTGAGTACCAGTTGTTGAGTCAGTCGTTGGTGAGATTTGATGTAGATGTGCGTCCCGACAGTAGCAGTAGAAATCAATTGGAGCAGTAGTACTTCGTTAGATTTCAGTAGTTGATATTTCTGTCGTTGCGTTTTGATAAGCAGCAGCAATGCTGACGTGGATTTCAGTGTATCCAGCTGTTGCGAGCGATCAGCTGTTGGTATGTTAGTTGCGATGATCAGCAGAGAGCGCTAAGAGACTCTGAAGCAACACCGTTTTGTGAACAGGAACTAGCGGTTGGTTTTGTTAGCGTGGTTCGTAGAGGGTAGCGAAACTACGTCTTTTGGATTAGTTAACACGACAGCGTTTTGAGTGGAACGCTTTGTACCAGCTGTTGGGATATCTCATGTGTTGCGGCTGCTGGTTTGTGAATCAGCTGTTGGTATCAAGGTGACGTGTTCCTCTGTGACGTCGTTTAGTTAAGTTGGTGCAACGCCGTTTAGTCTTAGCGTTGTTTGGAAGATTCAACTGCTGGTTGTTATTTTAGCGATAGGCAAAAGCTGATGCGTGATTTCAAATGCTGGTTGGGGAATATCAGTTGTGACGACTTATTTGGTCGGTGGATCTATTCCTGTTTCTTGCAGTTGTTGAGTAGCGTGTTTATTAGAAGACTTGGTTTTCTATTTGGCATGAAATCCCATACTTAGAAATATTTCCTTTGTTTCCAAATCTTGTCGTGAACCCTAGTTACTGTTCACAGTAACTATGACGCCCGAACCCACGGGGTCACGAGTTTGGGGTGAATAAAAATTTTCGAATAAAAGAAGGGCTAAAAGATAATTCGCTATAGGCTGTATCTCCCATAACTTGAAAGAAAACTCGAAACACAAACCAGACACAGACAATTTACACTAATGTGGCGCCAACTGCTGGAAACAATGATTGCGGAAAACAAGTCTTATATATATATTGCAATTGCGATTACAACAATTGTCATTCTATATGAATATACAAAAGTTGTAACTGATCTAATACAGATCCTGCAAAAGATAGAATAACATGAGTCTAGACACGGATTACGTTGGCCCCTTGATAAACACAACCACCCAACTGCTGGTTCAACTTTCACTTGCTGTTCTTCCATCAGTTGTCGCACCTGCACCATTTTAAAAGCTAGTGAGCCTAAGGGCTCAGCAAGTAAAACCTGGGTAATAACAATTCAAATATATAGGTGGACATCTGTTCAATACATATGTTAAAGAACCTCAATGAACAATATCATTTTCGTAAACAGTTCAATAAACATTCAATGGCAGAAACAGGGGATGATAGCCCAGCTTCTCATTGTTAACATTTTCAATATCATTTTCAGTTGATCATGGCATATAAGTTCCTTATGGTCCGTGTTGCACTTTGATCAAAATGACTTCCGATATCAGTTTTAGCATATAGCTCATATGAAAGGGCAATTGACATTTAGACAACTGCTCACCCTTCTCCTGCGTGACCGTCAACTATCTATGCCATAATCTTAAAATAATCTTTTGTTCCTTAACAATCCTTTCTTTAAACATTCCTTGAAATTTCTGTAAATCGTCGGGTTCCATCATTTTAAACATTTGCTTCCCATTTTAAAACTTTACTGAGTATCGAATTCGACTTTGGAAACATATCGTTGAAATGAAACTGGTGAAAAGAAAACCAGTCGCAAGAGAATGGAATAGCACTTATGAAACAAAACAGATCTCTGCTTTTCGCAAATATCGCTAAAAATGAACCAGCTGGAATAAACAGAAACCAGCTGCAAGATCTCTTACTAAGACAATCGTATTAAATGAAACGATGTCGTTGAAGTAAATAACAGATAGGATGACAAGACTAACTGCTGATATTTTATAACTTAAAGAAACGACGTCGTTAGCGCATCAATCAGTCGCAAGGAATACGCTGATCAACCAGTTGCAAGAAAAAGCGCTAACACGTATATAAATGAATAGTACCAGTCGCAAGACTAATACCAGCTGAAATGAACAGTACATAGAAACGAATAAAGAAACTGCTGAACTATCACAATGGAATGCACCTGCTGGTGTTTAACAAAGAAATACACCTGCTGGTTTTAGCAAAAGAAATGCACCTGCTGGTGAACAGTGTACCAGCTGGAATTTACGAAAGAAATACAACGACTGAAATATTTCAATAGGAATGCACCTGCTGATGTACAGTGCAACTGCTGATTTTATGAAAACAATGAAACTGCTGATGAACAAACTATCAGCTGATGAACAAACTATCAGCTGATGAACAATAAAATATGCAACAGCTGAACATGAAATAGTGCGACTTCTGGTCGCAACTACTGAACTCAAACAATGCGACAGCTGAAATCTAACAAAGGAAATGCAACTGCTGGTTTTACGATAACAATGCAACTGCTGAATTCTAACAAAGGAAATGCAGCTGCTGAATTTCAACGAAGAAGTGAAACTGCTGATTTTAACAAGGAAAGATGCACCTGCTGATGAACAGTGCATCTGCTGGAATCTACGAAAGACACTTGTAATATCGAAACAATGATCACGCTACCAGCCGTCGCCTATTAAACCAGACTTTATACTGATTCAACTAGCAACTACCGATTACACAATCATCAAATCCCGACATTACAGCAAAAGGAAGAACATTCGTAAACATTATAACAATACAGCTGCTGAATCTTAACAAGGAGATGCAGCTGCTGGAACATAACTCAACATTTGTAACATCAAAACAACAACTATGCCATCCGCCGTTGCCTATCAAACCATACTTTTTAATGATTCAACTAGCAACTACAGATTACACCGTTATAAAATCTTGATATTACGACTTTTAAACTGAGGAACATTCATAGACTTTCTTGAACAATCAAATCCTCAGTTCTTTGAAACATTCATAACTTTCTGGAAAACATTTTGGAACCATCAATATCATTTCAAAACATCATTTTGAACCCATCTTTCCTTTCCTTTTCATGTTTAAAACATTTTAAAACATGAACTTAAAACTTACAATAACATATATGCAAGAAGACTCAGAAACATGAATATATGCTTTAAAATGGTGAGTCAAGAAACAGCTTTTACTTGCTTAACCGTAGCTTTGCAACAGCAGCTGATCCCTGCAGAATTCCCTTTCCTTTTCATGTTTAAAACATTTTAAAACATGAACTTAAAACTTACAATAACATATATGCAAGAAGACTCAGAAACATGAATATATGCTTTAAATGGTGAGTCAAGAAACAGCTTTTACTTGCCTTAACCGTAGCTTTGCAACAGCAGCTGATCCCTGCAGAATTCTTCCCCTTGAGCAATACACGAACTTCTCTGCAAATAACTTTGAAGAACACAGGAGGATTTCTTTGAAAATGATAAAGATCTTTCTTTAAAAACAGGTTTAAATACCGAAGGGATTAGTGGCAAGCTACTTGTAATATTTAGCATGACACACTTTAAAAAAGTTGCAGTATTTTAATAAAAACTCCCTTCTAACCATTTTAATTTGTAATGTACCAAACCTTTTCCAAAAGAAATCATTTTACCTCTTTAAAGATATTTTCAATCCATTTCAATTAAACTAGCTCGTGCATCACCCTTGGAGTCATCCGCTGGAACCTGCTACGTCACACTATTTTCTGAAATCAATTAATTTCAACAATGCATAACATATTTTAGAAATGCCATTTTAAATAAACAATATGCATATCGTGGTCCTAAGGATTTTTGGGGCGTTACATGTTGGCTGAGAGCTGGACTGGACAGTGTATGTGTTCTATCTCAGCCGTGAGCTTTGATTGAGGTTTTTGGTACGATCTGATTAAGGTACGAATTGAGCTTGTAATCTACATCCTTAAGATAAGAATGTGAATATACATGTGTGTGCTGATTTTCCGAACCGTGTGTCGCATGAGGATGCCTTAGCTGTTTGTTCTTGTATTGTATACTATTTGTGAGAGTTTGATGGCATACATACATATCATGTTGATCCTGAATCCCTTGATAACCGATTTTTTATGATGATTGAATAGTACCAGTATGCTGTTTTTTTAAAATAAACTGAGGTGTGTCGGTTGGCTCCCATAACCTCGACTCCCCGCTTCGAGATTGTTTCGCCATGAGGACCAGCAGGTAGCTCCCACCCCTCAAAAATCTGAAAGGCCCCAGCTGGGTTGAGCTTGATCATTGTGCTATGGGTACTGCATGTGGGACGACTGGGTAGCTCCCACACTCTCACATGTTGTGGCCACTGATATTTGATTGCCAACTGAGTCACCGTGCTTTGGATTCCGATGATTTGTTGTACTTTCATGCATTTCACGACATGATATATTGCATGTTTTATTTGATTGCTATATTATGTGTTAGTCCCAAAACACAAGGTACCAGATCGTAAAAACGCTATGAAACCAATTGTTAGGATCGAAAAACCGGGGGTGTCCGTGAGCTCTGCCACAACTCATGTAGGCTCTCACACAGCCTAGAAGCCAAACCCATAAGTTACGTGCATTTTAAAATTTACAAGTTGAAACAAGCACGCAACTACGAAACCAGATCGGAGTCAAGCTGGACCAACAGCTCTGCAAGCTGGTCCAGATTACCAGAAGCTCTGCAAGCTGGTTTAACACAAATGATCTGGTTCCTTAAATCTTGAGCTGCAATAGCTCAGTGTTCTTTAATGTTATTGCACCGAGATATAGATTGAGTTATGAGTGAAAATCATGCGGAAACAACTCAAACTGAACTCTTATAATCGAAAGCCTTTAAACAGTTTAAGCGTAGTAAATAAACATGCAATGCGTGAATGTAAATGCAGAAAGCTATAAAGAAATACGATTCGATTTGTTTATGAAAGTTAGAAGCTGAATCTCCTACGTCTCCCCTTCTTTCGTAATCGGGAAGGATTCACTAGAAGGCTTTGATTACAGCGACCCTCGCTACAACCCACTCATACGACCAGCAGCCGCAAGAACTCCTAGCAACCACCGCACACGCTGAATCTCCTACGTCTCCCCTTCTTTCGTAATCGGGAAGGATTCACTAGAAGGCTTTGATTACAGCGACCCTCGCTACAACCCACTCATACGACCAGCAGCCGCAAGAACTCCTAGCAACCACCGCACACTAAGCCTGCAAGATGTATGTCTAACTTCACTTCTTTATTGCCTCAGTGAGAAAGGCTACAGATACTTCTTTAACGTCTCAGTGCGAAATACAACTAGACTTGTTTAACGTCTCTGTCCAAAGACTACAATTGAAGTCATTTTTGTTTTTGATTCACTCAGCTAATATAATCAGCTCTCTCAAATATGTGAGTGAATCATGTGTGATATTTATAGTGTACGCTCAATCTCTCGAAGATAAAATCTCACACACTGGGAAGTGCTCTTGTCTGAGCTGGTTTCTTCGATGTCTTCCAAGGGCTATGCTTTCTTCTTTTACATTTTGGTTCGCACAACACTTTTCGACTTCGCTCTTCTCAGCGCATCATCTATGTCTGCTACTTGTGCTCTTCTCAATATATATCCTGATGCGGAGTTATATCCGTTGAACACAAAGTTGTATTCGTTTGAAAAGTCTTCTGACACTGTTGTACTTTGCGTCCTTTGTCTTAAATGAGTCGCAGGCTTTTCTTCACTTTAATCACGTGATCACTGTACTTTGAGAAGAAAATACGAGCAAGTCGATTTGAATACTGAACAGCATACCCTAGCTACTGTTCATCGAACCTTATCTTCATCGATTGCCGATCGTAGACAGCTCCGATTGAAGTAAGAGTGGTAGCGTTGGACTCCTCTTGCTGAGATGCTTCGTTTGGATATTGCTTTCGGACGTTTGCTTGAAGCTGGTGAGGTGTTCTAAGACATCTTCTGTGAGGAATCAGATTTCAAGATTTGTGATTAATCAGATTTTGGAGTAGGATTAGTCTCGAGAATTAAGATTTTTGATTTCTGGAATTTCGGATTTTTGGTGAAATCTGATTTGAGGAAATTCAGTCTCTAGTTGGAGTTGTCCAGATTTTAGTTCGGGTTTATCGGGGGAAATCTGGTAGCGATTTGAAGTTGATTTGGTTAGATTTAGATAGAAATATGTTTTTCCTTAGCGTTGCGTGAAGTGCCGCGAGAATTGAGTAAAACGGCGTCGTTCGGATGAAGTCTGGATGGTCGAGAGTGGCGCGAGAGTGAAGCGCTTGTGTTTCGTGATTTTCAGATGTCAACGTTGGTCAACGGAACTGTAGCGGGTGATCGCTGGATTGAGAGATCTGGTTTTGTTGTATAGAACGCGGGTGATAGTTCGCGTGAAGAGATATGCTGACGTAAGCAGATTTCACGTGCTAGTCAACATGTAGAGTTGACGTCTGCTGGAGCGCGCTTAGTCGAGAGATCTGTTTCGAGCGCTAGCGTTGTAATATAAGGAGAGATCCGTTTCGCTGTGCGACGTCGTTTGGATTAGTGACTACGTCATCGTTTAGCATTATGCGTTGCTAAGGCGTAGAGATCTGTTTTAGTAGTAGCACTGAGATCTGTTGTGTTGAGCACTAAGATCTGTTTTGAGCGATGCGGCGTCGTTCCGTTAAGTTGCTGCGTCGTCGTTTTGAAATTCCAGCACTTAGCGTGTTTTTGTATTGCGCGAGCGAGGGATCTGGTTTGTGCTACCGTTGGAGAGACCAGATGTCACCGCTACGTCGTCGTTTGGATTTGCGTTCGATTGAATGATTGTGAGCGCTGGTTTGGAGAAATCTATTTAGCGCTAGTTTAAGTTGCAGAAATCTGTTTTTGTCGGTGTTTGAATTAGACAGTAGCCATTGAATTGAGGAATATATAGAAGTGTCGAACTACACTTAGAATATTTCTCAACCCGTCATTTCTTATCTTCTCTGTTGAAACCCTCGACTTGCTACTGTTCACCATAGCTTTCCACCGCCGATTCCCGTCGCTTCCAGCCTCTGTTTTTTATAATCTTGGTGGCGTTGAACTCCCCTAGCTTAGCTCTTTCGATTGCTACCCATTTTAGACCTTGAACTAACGCTGAATCTGGAAGCGTGGAGTTGCTAGCGTTCGAAGTTTTTGGGAGAAACTTGTGCCATGTTTTCCTCCTGCTAGCGTGAACTTCTGGGTGAGCATCCTTTGTTGTTTTGAGCTTTGTTCTTGTAGTTAAGGCCTGCATAGACTTTTAGAACTAGACTGGAGTTCTGACCGTAGGCTATGATGCTTAGAAGTTCAGATTTGAACTAGAATTAAGCTGATTTGTGAGGCTCTGTGGCAGATTTGAGCTCGCAGGAAGTGTCTGCCGTGAATTGCAAAGCCAGGAGAAAGCTGGTTGCTGGCCGTGAGTTCTGCCGTGCGTTTTTGTGAAATCTGTGAGGTAGAATTTGTGGAATTGATGTACGAATTGAGCAGCCTTTGTCAGGCCCCGTGCTAATTACTCACAATTAACACGTAACAAACGCATAAACATGGAAGCTAAAATCAAGGCTTAAAAATTTTTCGAAATCATTTGGGCATGAACGTAAAAACATACATACAAAGTATCGATAGTCAAAATATAAGTTAACTCAAACTTATACAAACCAGGCAACAATAAATCTTAAGTCTAAAATAAATCCCCAATACATAAAAACACGGGGCATCCCCCGATTCAATACATATCATAAATATAACTGGGACTCATGGGAACGGAGGTCGACCAGCTGTACCACTGCTCTGTCCAGCCTGGCTACCTGAAGATCCTGCAAATGGGTGACACAGACCCAACACACAAAAACAGGAAACAGAATACGAGGTCAAGCCTCAGTACGAAGAGCTATATAAACAGCTAAACATGCAACATGCCATAAATCAATGCTATGAATGCATGAAGGCTATCAAAGAATCGGATAGCTAGACCAGTCTATCAACTGGCAAATCAAATCAAGTCTCTACACCACTCACAGCCAATCAGCCTGTGGAAATCATCGGTCCGTGATCATCGGGGCCCATCAGCCCATCACAGCTCGGTGGTAGACACTCGAATCCGGTAGTCACCACTCCGATGATAGCGTTGGACTTTTCGGGCATGACTCAACGATCAGCCAGTCACAACGTGGCACCCAATCAGGTCATCAAATCAATCTGTCAAGGCTCAATATGTATGCGTGTATGCCAATCAATATCAATGCATAATGCATACAAGGAATATTACCTGAAAACAGTAAGCATAACTCAAGTAATTCAGCAACTGATTCACGTAAACACCTATCAACAATTCCACAGATTTCACAACACTGAAATATAGTCATTTTCATGCTCAAAGCTGCTAAGAGATGCTCAATCGTACCTTCACAACTTCAATATACCTTAACCGGTTTCACAAACAACGGCCAGCACTTAAATCAAGTCTACGGCCCTTGAAACTTCACGGCAAAGCTCAACCAAAATCCTGCAAACTGAAATCCACAAGCTCACGCTAGCAAGAGGAACGCACGACGCAGCTTTCTCCAAAATCTTCGAACGCTAGCAGCTCCACTCCTCCAAATCCAGCGTTAATTCAAAGTCTAAAATAGGTAGCCAACGAAAAAGCTAAGCTAGGGGAGTTCAGCGCCACCAAGACCACTCAATTCGTCGGCGGAAAACGGTGGGAATCTACGAAGAAATGTTCGGGTGAACAGTAACTCGACGAGGGTTTGAATACGAAGATAAGAAATATCAGGTTCTCAATAATTCTAAGTGTCGATCAAATTTTCTATATATAACCCTCAAATCCAACAACTGCTGTCCACGAAAATATTCAGTCGACGTGAACAGTAGATATCTTACAGCAGATACCATTTCTTCATTCTTTGGATAGAACCAGCAGCAACCACCATTCGATACACTCTCAAAGGAAAACATCAAAACGACATCGTTCTAACTAACTCAAACGACATCACCATTCGATACACTCTACAAAGGAAAACATCAAAAACGACATCGTCTAAACAACTCAAACGACATACGCAGCACTTCACCAGCTGACAACCAGATATCTCTTTGCGAAGAGGCCAAAAGCTGGTAACAGACATCTCTCAACAACCATCAGCGACTGATCTCGCGAAATTACTCAAAACGACGACGCATCAACTAATCCAAACGACGTCGTAATGGTTACTAAGCATTGCTGCCAACAGCTGGTCACTCAGTCGCAACACTCAAAACGCAGCATTTCTACTTATCAAAACGACGTCTCACAGCATAAGTCACCCTAGCTGTTGCCAGATATCTCGCGACTGGTTCTTCAAACCATCGAATGGTCGCTCCTTCTAACGCAACTGCTGAAATCAGTAGTCAACAATCAAAAATGTTGACCAACACGTGTCATTCCTTCGTTGATCCTTGTATTAGCGCGCCTGCTGCCAGCAGCAACCATTCTAAGCGCAACTACTGCCAACAGATAACAATGCGTCACGCCTACGTCATCTCTACTGATTCAAAATTCACCAGTCTTGAGCTACAGTAACGTTGACCCACGTTGACTTCGCTACAGTAGCTTGCTGTTGACATATTTCACCCAATTTCACTACGACTGATTCTAAACAATAGCGCAACATCTGAAATACAATGGGGAATCAGATTTCACGCATAAATCCTTCAAAATTCATGCGATAAATCCCAAATCAACTCGATTAATCACAAATTAAATTCTGATTCCTCACATTCTCCCCACCTTAAGAGATTTCGTCCTCGAAATCAAAGACAAACCAAGGCAGAAACAATCAAACATTCAAATCGACACAAACATCTACTCGAATTCGAAGCAAAACCAGGAATTTACCTGGAAATTCTGCACAATCAGTGCTCAAACAGATGAGGCCAGTCTTGTCTCATCTTCTCCTCAACTTTCCAGGTAGCTTCTTCTCGGCCATGCTTGCTTCCATTGAACCATCACCAACGGATTATCTTGTTCTCAGCTGCTTCTCCTTCCTATCCAGAATCTGCACTAGATAAATCGACACAAACATCTACTCGAATTCGAAGCAAAACCAGGAATTTACCTGGAAATTCTGCACAATCAGTGCTCAAACAGATGAGGCCAGTCTTGTCTCATCTTCTCCTCAACTTTCCAGGTAGCTTCTTCTCGGCCATGCTTGCTCCATTGAACCATCACCAACGGAATTATCTTGTTTCTCAGCTGCTTCTCCTTCCTATCCAGAATCTGCACTAGATATTCAACATAACTCAAGGTAGAATCCAGCTCAACTTCGCGAATCTAGGACTTGCCTTTAAATCTGAATCGCATGACGCTCTTGAAAGGAGAAATCTTGAGAAACACACGATCGCCTACCTCGAATTCTATTCTAACTCCTTCAAATCAATCAGGTTTGGGACCACTAATCTCCCTCGGAATCTCAAACAACCATCCGAAGAAACAGAGAAGTCATTAGACTGACCATTCTGGGCCTTAATCCTCAACTCATGGATATAGGGATCAGTCCTATATCCTGGATGCACACTGTACCGACTACAATGCGCTTCATTCATGATGGCCTCCTTCAAATCAATCAGGTTTGGGACCACTAATCTCCCTCGGAATCTCAAACAACCATCCGAAGAAACAGAGAAGTCATTAGACTGACCATTCTGGGCCTTAATCCTCAACTCATGGATATAGGGATCAGTCCTCTATGCCTCCCTTATGTCATGCAAAAGCTGTGGCTCAACCTGCATCGTAGAAACCATGAAGTACTGATCGCTCGGTTGAAATCTCCAACCAGAAGTACTTAACTGCTCATAGACTCTCGAAGCACTCAAAAACGAAAGCATCGCCGGCTGGGTCTTCCTACTCAAAGAATCTGCAACTGAGTTCATCCGTCCAGGCTGATACTGAATCTCACAGTTAAAGTCCTTGAGAATTTCCATCCATCGTCGCTGCCTCATGTTCAAATCAGACCGCGTGAAGATATATTTCAGGCTCTTGTGGTCGGTGTACACCACAAATTCTTCACCATACAGATAATGTCGCCAAATCTTCAAGGCAAACACTATCGCAGCTAACTCCAAATCGTGAACAGGGTACCTCGTCTCGTGAGGCTTCAACTGTCAAGACGCATAGGCAATCACGTACCCGTTCTGCATTAGCACACATCCTAAACCATTGAGAGAAGCATCGGAGCACACCACGAATCCTCCGGATCCAGACGGTAGAGACAACACAGGAGCAGTAGTCAACTTCTCTTTCATCGTCTGAAAACTGTTCTCACATTCATTTGTCCACTCAAATCTCTTATCCTTCTGAGTCAACTGAGTCAGAGGCTTAGCTATCGAAGAGAACTTCTCGATAAAACGCCTATAATAGCCAGCCAAACCCAAGAAACTACGGATCTCAGAAACATTCCTAGGTCTCTCCCAGTTAAGAACTGCTTCGACCTTGCTAGGATCTACCGAAATTCCTTGTGCTGAAATCACATGACCCAAAAAGATAATTCTGTCCAGCCAAAATTCACACTTGCTGAACTTGGCATAGAGCTGCGAGTCTCTCAGTCTCTGCAACACCAGTCTCAAATGCTCCTTATGCTCTCTCATGCTCCTCGAATAAATCAGGATGTCATCAATGAAAACGATCACGAACCGATCAATATACTCGCTGAAGACGCGATTCATCAAATCCATGAACACATCTGGGGCATTTGTCAATCCAAACGGCATGACAAGAAACTCGTAGTGCCCATATCTAGTCCGGAAAGCTGTCTTCGCCACGTCAGCGTCTCTAATCCACAACTGGTGATAACCAGAGCGCAAATCAATCTTCGAGTACACGATCGATCCCTACAACTGGTCGAACAAGTCATCAATCCTCGGCAACGGATACTTGTTCTTCACTGTTGCTTTATTCAACTGTCTGAAATCCACACACATCCTCATGGATCCATCCTTCTTTTTCACGAAAAGAATCGGAGCTCCCCAAGGCGACATGCTCGGCCTAATGAAGCCTTTTTCCAAGAGATCTCTCAATTGATCCTTCAACTCTCTCAGCTCTGCTGGCGCCAGCCGATACGGAGCTCTAGAAATCGGGGCAGTACCGGGCACCAGCTCGATACTAAAGTCGACCTCACGCCTCGGAGGGAATCCAGGTATCTCATCTGGAAATACGTCGGGAAACTCTCGACAGGAATATCATTCAACTCTAATCGCTGCTCTTGGGAACTATCAAGCGCATAGATCATGAATCCAACGTTACCTAGTGATAGCAGGCTAAACATCTCCATGGCGGAAACCAGCGGAATCTTCGGACGCGAATCAGCACCGTAGAAATCCCACTTCTCACCCGAATCAGGGCGAAATCTCACGACACCATGGAAGCAATCAACTGAAGCCTTATTGCTAGCTAACACATCCATCCCCAAGATACAATCAAAATCTCTAATCCCCAAAACAATCAGATTGGAGACCAAAACATGCACTTCAAATCTAATCATACAATCACTCACCTCACGACACCATGGAAGCAATCAACTGAAGCCTTATTGCTAGCTAACACATCCATCCCCAAGATACAATCAAAATCTCTAATCCCCAAAACAATCAGATTGGAGACCAAAACATGCACTTCAAATCTAATCATACAATCACTCACTACTTCTCTGGACCAAAGACTCACACCAGCAGGAGTAGATACAGACACCACATCACACAATGGGGATGAACTCAACCCATGCTCAAACACAAACAACTCAGATATGAAATAATGTGATGCACCAGTGTCAAAAAGAACTTTCGCAGGATAATCAAATATAAAGCATGTACCTCCTATCACCATGCCAGGCGTCTCCTCAGCCTGCTCTCTGTTCAAAGCATTCGCCTGAGCCTTCTGGGGAATCTGAAACTGAGGTCGGGAAGGTCCTCCAGACCTAGATGGTTCATGAGGCTGAAATCCGGATCGCTGGGACTGAGAGAAAGACTGCTGTCGCTGTGAAGAACCACTAGCAAAACCCTGCTGCGACTGTCCAGAAGACCGCCCTCCTATCGAAGGACACGCTATAGCGAAATGTCCCGGCTGACCACAAAGATGGAAAAGTCCTCTAACTTCACGACACTGCGAAGTCTCATGCCTCCCTCCGCACTGCCCGCAAAATCCACCGCCAGAACCACTGCCTGAACCGCTGCCAAAACCAGAATTCACGGACCCAGAGGAACTCGAATGTCCCTTCTTCTTGAATTGCTTCCCTCGAGGTCGAAACTGCTGGCGACTCGACTGCTGTGACCCCTGAGGAGACTGATATGACTGTGACACCACCGGCGCTGGCTGAGAAGCACGTCCAGTCGTCTGATGCACCGGAGCCTTGGGATCCATAAAATCTCCTCAATATCAACCGCATTGTTCACAGCTTCCATGAAAGTCGCCGAGGACCCAGACAACACCATCCGGTAAAGATCAGGTCTCAAGCCCTTCAAGAATTTGTTCCTCTTCGTCCGCTCTTGGTTCGCTACATGCGGCATGTACACCAAAAGCGCAGAAAATAGCCTCGCATACTCGACCACTCGCGTATTACCCTGCTTGAGGTTGTCAAACTCTCCCTCTCGGCTGGCGAAGTAAGACTCCGGGGTATATTCCTGACCGAACGCCTCGCAAAAACTCTCACAGGTGATCACTACTCCACTATAATGAAGCATCCTAGAAGTACCCCTCCACCAGCGCTGCGCATCATCCCATAACTGCAGCACTGCTAACTTCAGTCTCTTTTCCGGAGCATACTCCAAGGTATCGAATAGCTCCTCCATCTGTACCAGCCATGCCTCAGCTCTCGCACCTCCCTCAGTAGCAGCAAACGTCGGAGGGTTCGTACGCTGAAATCGAGCTAAAACTAATTCCATCCCGCCCAACCGTCGGGTCACATCATCTACCTGATGAACATCCTCGTCACTGTCGGGAGCCCTAGACCCCTCGGAACGCCTAGATCTACCCCTTCTCGACGGCATCTTCACAAGTCTAGAGGTAAGGCTAACAACAGATAAACATCAAGGCAGATAATAATCACATAAGCCACAGAGTCAATCAACAATCAAATCAAAACTCTGTCCCTAGACTCGAGTGTGATCAAAAGAAATCGAGTTTATCCCAGTTTAAGCTCTGATACCAAAAATGTCAGGCCCCGTGCTAATTACTCACAATTAACACGTAACAAACGCATAAACACGGAAGCTAAACTCAAGGCTTAAAAATTTTTCGAAATCATTTGCGCCTGAACGTAAAAACATACATCCAAAGTATCGATAGTCAAAATAATAAACACGGAAGCTAAACTCAAGGCTTAAAAATTTTTCGAAATCATTTGCGCCTGAACGTAAAAACATACATCCAAAGTATCGATAGTCAAAATATAAGTTAACTCAAACTTATACAAACCAGGCAACAATAAATCTTAAGTCTAAAATAAATCCCCAATACATAGAAACACGGGGCATCCCCCAGTTCAATACATATCATAAATATAACTGGGACTGATGGGAACGGAGTTCGACCAGCTGTACCACTGCTCTGTCCAACCTGGCAACCTGAAGATCCTGCAAATGGGTGACACAGACCCAAGACACAAAAACAGGAAACAGAATACGAGGTCAAGCATCAGTACGAAGAGCTATCTAAACAGCTAAACATGCAACATGCCATAAATCAATGCTATGAATGCATGAAGGCTATAAAAGAATCGTATAGTTAGACCAGTCTATCAACTGGCAAATCAAATCAAGCCTCTACACCACTCACAGCCAATCAGCCGGTGGAAATCATTGGTCCGTGATCATCGGGGCCCGTCAGCCCATCACAGCTCTGTGGTAGACACTCGAATCTGGTAGTCACCACTCCGATGATAGCGTTGGACTTTTCGGGCACGACTCAATGATCGGCCAGTCACAACGTGGCACCCAATCAGTTCATCAAATCAAGCTGTCAAGGCTCAATATGTATGCGTGTATGCCAATAAATATCAATGCATAATGCATACAAGGCATATTACATGAAAACAGTAAGCATAACTCAAGAAATTCAGCAACTGATTCACGTAAACACCTATCAACAATTCCACAGATTTCACAACACTGAAATATAGTCATGTTCATGCTCAAAGCTGCTCAATCGTACCTTCACAACTTCAATATACCCTAACCGGTTTCACAAACAACGGCCAGCAACTAAATCAAGTCTACGGCCCTTGAAACTTCACGGCAAAGCTCAACCAAAATCCTGCAAACTGAAATCCACAAGCTCACGCTAGCAAGAGGAACGCACGGCGCAGCTTTCTCCAAAAGCTTAGAACGCTAGCAGCTCCACTCCTCCAAATCCAACGTTAATTCAAAGTCTAAAATAGGTAGCCAACGAAAAAGCTAAGCTAGGGGAGTTCAGCACCACCAAGACCACTCAATTCGTCGGCAGAAAACGGTGGGAATCTACGAAGAAATGTTCGGGTGAACAGTAACTCGACGAGGGTTTGAATATGAAGATAAGAAATATCAGGTTCTCAATAATTCTAAGCGTCGATCAACACTTCTATATATAACCCTCAAATCCAACAGCTGCTGTCCACGAAAATATTCAGTCGACGTGAACAGTAGATATCTTACAGCAGATACCATTTCTTCTTTCTTTCGATAGAACCAGCAGCAACCACTAGTCGATACACTCTCAAAGGAAAACATCAAAACGACATCGTTCCAACTAACTCAAACGACGTCGCAGCACTTCACCAGCTGACAACAGATATCTCTTGCGAAGAGGCCAAAAGCTGGTAACAGACATCTCTCAACAACCATCAGCGACTGATCTCGCGAAATTACTCAAAACGACGACGCATCAACTAACCCAAACGACGTCGTAATGGTTACGTAAGCATTGCTGCCAACAGCTGGTCACTCAGTCGCAAAACTCAAAACGCAGCGTTTCCACTTATCAAAACGACGTCGCACAGCATACGTCACCCTAGCTGTTGCCAGATATCTCGCGACTGGTTCTTCAAACCATCGAATGGTCGCTCCTTCTAACGCAACTGCTGAAATCAGTAGTCAACACTCAAAAATGTTGACCAACACGTGTCATTCCTTCGTTGATCCTTGTATTAGCGCGCCTGCTGCCAGCAGCAACCATTCTAAGCGCAACTACTTCCAACAGATAATAATGCGTCACGCCTACGTCATCTCTACTGATTCAAAATTCACCAGCTTGAGCTACAGTAACGTTGACCCACGTTGACTTCGCTACAGTAGCTTGCTGTTGACAGATTTCACCCAAATTCGCTACGACTGATTCTAAACAATAGTGCAACGTCTGAAATACAATGGGAATCAGATTTCACGTGTAAAACGTTCAAAATTCATGCGATAAATCCCAAATCAACTCGATTAATCACAAATCAAATTCTGATTCCTCACAGCCTTAGCAGCTTTAGGCTTGAACATGCTATGATTGATGTTGTGAGACTTGCTGCTGTGTCTTACATGAAACTGACATGTTGAATTGATTGATATATGTTCTGTTTTACGTATTGTGCATTGTATGCATTGAGCATTGATATTGATTGGCATACATGCATACATATTGAGCCTTGACAGATTGATTGGATGACCTGATTGGGTGCCACGTTGTGACTGGCCGACTCAAGTAGCCAGGCTGGACATAGTGGAGGTTCAGTTGGTCGATCCCCTTTCCCATGAGTCCCAGTTATATTTATGATACGTACTGAACCGGGGGATGCCCCACGTTTTTGTGTATTGGGGATCTGTATTCGATTTGAATTGTTGTTGTTACCTAATTGTATAAGTTTGAGTTAACTTATATTTTGATTATCGATATTTTGAATGTATGTTTTCATGTTCGGGCCCAATTGATTTCGAAAAATTTTTAAGCCCTGATTTTATGCTCCGTGTTTATGCATTATTTAAGTGTTAATTGTGAGTAATAAGCACGGGCCTGACATCTCCCTTATCTAATCTGTTAGCGCTCCATCCTAGCTTGTTGGGGTAAGTGTTCAGACCCTGTCTTGTGTTGTTTAGAGCTCTCTGTTGAGTTAGATGGGGTAGTATAGCGCTGGTCGAGTTCGTAGCTCCCAGCTGTTGCTTTTCTGTGTTTCGATCCTTGAGTAGTTGTTTGTAATTGGCTTAGCAGGTGTGAGATCTGCGTTGCTCGGACCCAATTTGTAGTAATTGTTGCACAAAGACTTGAGGTACGGATGTGAGCTTGTTATAGCGTTGAGATTTGGCATGGATATGTGCTCATGTTTGCTGTTCTGTGATGCTGTGTATATTGTCTTGTTACCTGTTGCATTGTATTGACTGCATACACGCATCTGTTGCATGTTGTTTCTGATATCTTATAGCTGTGCCTTTTGATTGTTTAATTGAGCATGCCAGGGTGTTTGTAAAGGCGCGCGGGTAACTCCCGTCCCTCATCTCCCTGCTGGGACTGTTAGCCACCGTGAGCGGAGTGGGTAGCTCTCACATCTCACGTGTTGGGCAACAGCAGGTTGAGCGTTGATTATGCACCTGGTACCATGTGCTGAGACGAGTGGGTAGCTCCCATATACTCACACACATTGTGGCCACTGCCTTCTGTTCATATTCCAGTTGTTGAGCTGTCCTTGGAATCCTTTGGCTCCTTGCTTTCTGTTGTAGCCTAGATCTCATGCATAGCATTTGTATTTTATCTGTTGCTATCTAACTGCTGTTTTTCAGTTGCTCTCCGTACTTGGGTTTGACCCTTGTCCCTCTGGGGCTTGGTTGTTTGTTGCCTGTGTGTTTTCAGGTTATCATGGTTACTCTGCTGGTCGTGGAGTAGACAACTGGAGGCCCAGGAGGTGGTTACAGTGTCCTAGTTAGCGTATAGCATATTATGTATCAGTACTGTTAGCTGGGGGTTGTCCTGTGCTTTGTAGTAGTGGTTGTATAGTACTTGATATATGTTTTAATGTTGTACTGTTGTATTGAGTGATTTTAAATACTGGGATATTTTGAGTGTTATTGTATTTTAAATTATATGTCTTAATCGTCAGGCCAAAGCGAAAATTTTAAGCCACTTTTATATGCTTCCGCTATCGTTTTGCGTGGTTTAACTCTGTGTTGTGCACGAGGCCTGATATTTTTGGTATCAGAGCTTAAGCTGGGATAAGCTCGATTTCTTTGATCACACTTGAGTCTAGGCACAGTGTTGCGTGTTGCATGTGCTTGATTATGTGATCTATGTGATTTATTTGTTATGTGGTATATTTATTTGTTGTTGCGAGAGCTTACCTTCTTAGTGCCTTCATAGATGCCGCCTAGACGTAGGGGTAGAGGTAGAGGGCATTTTCAGGAAGAGTCTGAAGGTCAGATCGAGGAAGTGCAGCGTAGTGTTCCTCGTCGTGGACGCGATAGACAGGTTGACTTGGAGGTAGATGAGCTGGCGGCCCGTGTGGATGATATGGAACTAGTGATGGCGAGGTTTCAGCGGATGAATCCTCAGACGTTCAATGGTGATGAGCCTAGTTCTGATGTTGAGTCTTGGTTGCAGCATATTACCGGGTTGTTCGATCGTGTCAGGTATGACGATGAGCGTAGGCTGAGTTTAGCTACGTTTCAGTTGAGGAGAAGTGCCGAGCGTTGGTGGAGAGGTTCTTCTAGGACTCTCGAGGAGACAGGTGTGGGGATTTCGTGGAGTAGCTTTTGTACTGCCTTTTGTCAGGAGTACGTTCCGAAATCTTTTGTGAACGCCAGGGAGCGAGAGTTCGATAACCTGACTCAGGGTTCTATGTCCGTGGGTGAGTATGCCTGGAGATTCTCTTCTCTTCTTGCCTATTTTCCGCATGTTGCTGGCCGAGAGAAGGCGAAGAGGAACAAGTTCATGGAGGGGCTCAATGAAGAGCTGTACTCGTTTGTGTTGGAGAGTTTACCGGCGAGCTATTCAGAAGACTCAGGGTTCTATGTCCGTGGGTGAGTATGCCTGGAGATTCTCTTCTCTTCTTGCCTATTTTCCGCATGTTGCTGGCCGAGAGAAGGCGAAGAGGAACAAGTTCATGGAGGGGCTCAATGAAGAGCTGTACTCGTTTGTGTTGGAGAGTTTACCGGCGAGCTATTCAGAAGCGGTGGACAGAGCTATAGACATTGAGGAAGGACTGCAGAATCGTCGGTCGCATGTTAGACCGCAAGGAGTGCAAGGTAGTCGTCCCGTGGTTCCGGGAGTGCAACCTTCCCAGTTAGTGCAGTCGTCTCAGCCACCCCAGCAGCAGGTAGCTCAGCAGCCCGAACACCAGAGGTTTAGGCCTCGTGGCCATCAGTTTAAGAAGAAGTCTGGTTCTAGTTCTTCATGCTCGGGGAGTTCTAGCAGTGGCAGTAGCTCCAAGGTGGAGTATTGTGGCCAGTGTGGTGGAAGGCACCCGACAGGACAGTGTGTTGGTGTGCAAGGTTCGTGCAATGTTTGTGGTCAGTACGGACATTTTGCTAGAGTGTGTCCTTTGTCTGGATCGCAGCATACCGCAGCTCCACCGCAGGGTCGAGGTGGATCGTCAAGAGGTCGTTCTTTTCCAGCCCAGCAGCAGAGGTTAGGGGAGCCTCAGTTTAGGCCGTTTCAGCAGCTTGGTCCTTCACGGTTTGGACAGTCTTCCCATCCTCAGTTTTCTGGACCTAAGTTTTCCCAAGTGAATGCCATGACTAGGGAGCAAGCGGAGGACACGCCAGGCGGAGGGATTATCGCAGGTACTTTCTTTGTTTTTGATTTTCCTGTGCGTGTGTTGTTTGATACAGGAGCATCACATCTTTTATTTCGAATGCATTTGTGGTTGAGCATGGTTTGCGTACCACATATTTGTGTGATATTGTATCTATTGCGACTCCTACCGATGCGAGCCTGTTCTCCCAGGAGATTTTGTTAAATGGTGTTCTTAGGTTTGGCGAGAATGTGCTGTTAGCCAACCTGATCAGGCTAGTGATGTGGGATTTTGATTGTATCGTGGGAGTGGACGTGTTGTCTAGCTATAGGGCCACTGTAGATTGGTTTCCATGAAGTTGTGCGATTTAGCCCCAGTCTGGCGAGAAATGGAAGTTTCTACGGCCAAGATTCCCAGTAGAAGATTCCTTCAGTCTCTGCAATGGAGATGTTTAGCCTGTTGTCTCTAGGGAATTTTGGTTTTATGATCTATGCCTTAGATGCGTCTTCTTTCGAGCGTAGAGCTTAGTAAGGTTCCCGTGGTTCGACTTTTCCTGGATGTGTTTCCTGAGGAGATTCCTGGTTTTCCTCCGAGGTGGAGATAAACTTCAGCGATTGAGTTGGTACCTGGTATAGCTCCGATCTCGCGTGCTCCGTATCATTTAGTGTTAGAGTAGATGCCCAACTAGCCAACTTGTGGCGTGTGGGTTTATAGACTCTTGTATGAAACAGTCTTTATATATGATATTCGCATTCTTTAATATGGCGTTCTTTACTTTCATTATGTGTGTAATGATTTACAATTGCGTTGAGTAAAGACCTAGAATGCACTAAAGCGTATGTTAGATGTGATAGTGGGTATGACGGCTATCATGAAACACATCTAAAATAGTCGCTGTGTATTCTGAACATGTTCCTAGTTTGTGGCGTGTGGGTTTATAGACTCTTGTATGAAACAGTCTTTATATATGATATTCGCATTCTTTAATATGGCGTTCTTTACTTTCATTATGTGTGTAATGATTTACAATTGCGTTGAGTAAAGACCTAGAATGCACTAAAGCGTATGTTAGATGTGATAGTGGGTATGACGGCTATCATGAAACACATCTAATAGTCGCTGTGTATTCTGATCTATCGCCCTCGTTCGGACTTTCCAAGTGGTTACCATTTGTCGAGTGGATAAGTCCGAGGTCTTGGTTGTACTGATTAGTCCTCACCTCACGACTGAGGGGATAATAGTGTATAAATCTCTGGCAAGAGTACTAGAAGTGTTTTAGGTAAATGTGTTTACCTAGTTACACTCGCGATGTCACTATTTGATCTCCAAGATGTATGCATAGCTATCGGATCTATAGCGACTCTCGATTTACCTCGATGCATCGTTGTCGAGGATTCACCGCTCACAGACATGCGTGGATATCCTATGCTATCTGAGGGGATAATAGTGTATAAATCTCTGGCAAGAGTACTAGAAGTGTTTTAGGTAAATGTGTTTACCTAGTTACACTCGCGATGTCACTATTTGATCTCCAAGATGTATGCATAGCTATCGGATCTATAGCGACTCTCGATTTACCAATGGTCGTTGATCTGATCGGGATATATGGATTGAAAGGACCGTACTGTACGCTAACCACAACCAACTGGTTCTTGCAGGCACTTTCAGTGATACCTAGGGGATCATGGGGCGATGTTGCTAGACGCTTTACCATGATCCGTTGGGCAAGTCCGGAATTGTGATTCCGGAGCCACAATGGTTGTGGGCCCACGGCTAGCTGTATCCCTGAACCATTGAGGGTCACACAAGTACTAGATTCGAGATTCTCGCACAGATACTCAGCTCAATGTGTTGAGCACGAGAAGAGGATTTTGGGGAGTGCGACTTCCTAAAAGTCAACAGGGGTCAAACCGGGGTTTCCCGCTGTTGAGGGGCAAAACGGTCATTTTGCACTGGGGTTCTGAAAAATGGTTTTTCAGATCATTGTATTCAGTTTCGGAAAATGAGTCGATCGGTCCGATCTGATCGGCGATCGGAGTTACGGTGAAGTCTCGGTGATGGAGATGAAACGAATGTTCATCCGTTGGACCCGGGCCCGTTGGGCCGGATCCAAATCCATCACCTATTCTATTTAATATAGAATTATGACTTAACCTAAATACAACTCATGCACTAAACCCTAACCCTAATCTCTATAGCCGCCCCTCCTCTCTCAAACGCCGCCGCAGCCGCCGTGCGCCGCCGCCCGTCTTCGCCGGAAATTCGTTTCCGGCCAATTCGACGAGGAGAATCTGTTCGTGCTGATCTCGTCAGTCCTTATCGTGCAGGCTGACGAAGGAGTCTCGTTTCTAGTCGTGGACCGGATTGGCGATATCTACCGCAGTCTACCGAGAAGAGCCGACGTTATTGTAACTACGGTTGGAGCCAGGCACAAGTGCCAGCAAGGTAGTGGTTTTGAACCCCCTATGTATGTCGATAATTGTTATTGATTTTTCGTATTGATCGTCTCCCGGCTTTTATTCTATGTTCTTCCGCTGCCTCGCCGGGGGGCGGATCCGGATCCCCAACATTTAGCGCCTGCTGAGTTGAGGGATTTTAAGGTTCAGCTTAGTGAATTGCTGGAGAAGGGTTTTATTAGATCTAGTATGTCTCCGTGGGGAGCACCTATCTTGTTTTTTAAGAAGAAGGATGGGTCGATGAGTATGTGTATCGACTTTAGGCAGTTGAATAAGGCGACAGTGAAGAATAAGTACCCTTTTCCTAGGATCGATGATTTGTTTGATCAGCTTCAGGGTTCGGCTGTGTTTTATAAGATCGATTTTCGTTCGGGGTACCATCAGTTGCACATCCGTGAGCAGGATGTTGAGAAGACTGCGTTTCGTACGAGATATGGGCATCATGAGTTTTTAGTTATGCCTTTCGGTTTGACGAATGCTCCCGCAGTTTTCATAGACTTGATGAATAGAGTCTTTAGAGAGTTCATCAATCAGTTTGTGATTGTGTTTATCGATGACATTTTGGTGTACTCTAAGACTCCGTTGCAGCACAAAGATCATTTGAAGTTGGTTCTTCAGAAGCTTCGAGACTCGCAGCTGTATGCTAAGTTCTCCAAGTGCGAGTTTTGGTTAGACCGAGTTGTGTTTCTGGGTCACGTGATTTCTGTTGATGGCATTTCTGTGGATCCCAGTAAGGTAGAGGCTGTGATTAACTGAGAGCGTCCCAAGAATGTTGCTGAGATTCGTAGTTTCTTGGGATTGGCTGGCTATTATCGGTGGTTTATAGAGGGATTCTCTAGTATAGCAAAGCGAAGGACGCAGTAGACTCAGAAAGACAAGAGGTTTGTGTGGACTGAGCAATGCGAGAATAGTTTTCTGTTGCTCAAGGAGAAGCTAACTACTGTGCCTATGTTAGCTCTGTCGTGTGGTTCAGGAGGTTTTGTTGTTTGTGCAGATGCTTCCTTGAATGGATTGGTTGTGTGTTGATGCAGAATGGTCGAGTCATTGCGTATGCCTCTTGGTAGTTGAAGCCGCATGAGACTCGTTACCCAGTTCATGATTTTGAGTTAGCAGCAGTGGTTTTTATTTTGAAGATTTGGCACCACTATCTGTATGGTGAGCAGTTTGTGGTGTACTACGACCACAAGAGTCTTCAGTATCTGTTTTCTCAGTCAGATTTGAACATGAGACAGTGTAGATGGATGGAGCTGCTTAAGGATTTTTATTGTGAGATCAAATATCAGCCTGGGAAGATGAATGTAGTTGTGATGCATTGAGCAGAAAGGCTCAAGTGACGATGCTGGCTTCGATGCAGATTTCGAAGGTCCATGAGCATCTAAGCACTAATGGTTGGCGATATTACCCAGCTGAGGATTATGTTATGGTGTCTTCTTTTCTAGTTGAGCCACAGATTGTCGTTAGTATTAGGGCAGCTCAGAGGACCGATCCATCTATCCATGAGTTGAAGCTGAAGGTGAGAGCTGGTCAGTTGGAGGACTACTCTGTGTCGTCTGATGGTTGTTTGAGGTTTCTTGGCAGGCTGGTTGTGCCAAATCTTGTTGATCTGAAGGAAGATACTTGCGAGAAGCGCATTGCAGTAGATACAGTGTCCATCCTGGTGCAAGGAATATGTATCATGCCTTAAATAAGCATTACTGGTGAGCAGGTTTGAAGAGTGATGTTGCTGCTTTTTTAGCCCGATGTCTGAATTGTCAGCAAGTCAAGGCAGAGAGGATGAGACCTGGTGGTTTGTTGCAAAGCTTAGAGGTGCCCCAATGGAATTGGGAGCACATAGCTATGGATTTTGTCACGCATTTGCCTCATTCTAGCAGAGGTTGTGATGCGTTTTGGGTTGTTGTAGACAGATTGTCGAAGTCTACGCACTTCATTCCCTACAACATGACCTATTCTTTGAAGAAGATGGCGAAGCTGTACGTAGATTTTGTGGTGCGTTTGCATGGTGTGCCAGTTTTGATTGTTTCAGATCCTAGATTTACTTTCAGGTTTTGGAAGAGTTTGCAAACAGCTTTGGGTACTAGATTGGCTATGAGCACAGCGTATCACCCCTAGACAGATGGCCAATCTGAGAGAAATATCCAGATTATAGAGGATATGTTGAGAGCTATTGTGATGGACTTTAGTGGTATCTGGCAAGACTCGTTGTCTTTGGTTGAGTTTTCCTATAATAACAGCTATAAGGTCACGATTGGGATGGCACCATATGAAGCTTTGTATGCAGAAAGTGCAGATCGTCGATATGTTGGGAATAAGTGGGGGAGAAGCAGCTGTCTTCTCCAGAGTTTGTGCAGCAGATGAGAGATCAGGTGGATTTGATTCGCCAGAGAATGAAAGCTACATAAGATCGCCAAGCAAGTTATGCGAATAAGAGGCGTAGGCCTTTAGAATTTGAGGTTGGTGATCTAGTTTTCCTTAAAGTTTCTCCTATCCGTAGTGTTATGAGATTTGGTCTCAAGGGAAAGTTAGATCCTCATTATGTTGGTCCTTATGAGATAGCTGAGACGATTGGCCCTTTGGCTTATCGTTTGCTGTTGCCACCAGATTTGTCTTCCTTACATGATGTGTTTCATGTTTCGATGCTGAGGAAGTATGAGCCAGATCCCTCGCATGTGTTGAGAACTGACGAGGTGGAGTTAGATCGGACTTTGAGCTATGTTGAATATCCCTTGCAGATCTTGGATAGAAAAGAGACACAGCTGAGGAACAAAACCATTCCTTTGGTGATGGTTCAGTGGAGCAAACATGATAGGGAAGAAGCTACTTGGGAACTGGAAGATAAGATGCAGCGTGAGTGGCCGCATCTGTTTGAGTGAGTGTTATATCAGATTCCAGTAGTTGGTTCTTTGTTATTTTCTCGGTAGATGTTTGCTTAAGTTCTTTTCCACAGTTATCTTGAACTCTTGATCTTGAGCTGTTTGATTTCGAGGACGAAATCATGTTATAGTGGGGGAGAGATGTGAGACCTGAAAAGCTGATGAGATTAATTGAGTTAATTAATCGGGTTTGCTGGATTCATGATCTTGAGCAGATCTTAACGTTTAGCTTTGAGTCGATATGCTTAGAGAAGCTATCGGGTTTTGATTTAGTCCTTGGATCAAGTCTAGAGAGTTAGAGTTTTGGCTTGAGATCTGTTCAGAAATTAGCATGGGTCATCGTTGAGTGCTAGCGTTCAGCAGTGGTGACGTGAGCAGTTGTCGTTGGATTGTTGGTTTTTAGTTTTGAGGAGAAGTCTGATATCGTGGGCATTCAGATGTCTCCTAGCGTGTTTTCAGTAGCGGGTGTTGGTACGTCGTCGTTTGGTTTAGTTAGAACGACAGCGTTTTGGTTTAGCAGGCGAGATTCAGCAGTGAGCAGTGTTGTTCTTCAGATTTGAGAGAGATCTGAGTGTTCGAAAGAGACATCGTTTTGGGTTCAGATTTCATTGGCACTAGAGATTCAGATCTGAGTAGCGGATGACGTGTCCAGTTGCGATAGCAGACTTGCGCGACGTCGTTTGCATTAGTAGAGATCTTTTTAGGCGTAGAGTGAGATATGTTGCGAGATCTGGTTGCGAGCGGGAATATCAGCTTTGAGATTTAAGTTGTCGATGAGATATGTTCAGCGGTCTTGGACAGATATGAGTATAAGAGGACTTGGTATTCGTTGCTTTGTATTATTTCCCGACACTTAGAATATTTTCCCGATTGTAGACCACTGTCGCAATACCCTAGCTACTGTTCATCGAACCTTATCTTCTTCGATTACCGACGATAGACATCTACGATTGAAGTAAGAGTGGTAGCATTGGACTCCTCTTGCTGAGACGCTTCATTTGGATATTGCTTTCGGACGTTTGCTTGAAGCTGGTCAGGTGTGCTAAGACATCTCCCTTCTCTAATCTGTTAGCGTTCCATCCTAGCTTGTTGGGGTAAGTGTTCAGACCCTGTCTTGTGTTGTTTAGAGCTCTCTGTTGAGTTAGATGGGGTAGTATAGCGCTGGTCGAGTTCATAGCTCCCAGCTGTTGCTTTTCTGTTTTTCGGTCCTTGAGTAGTTGTTTGTAATTGGCTTAGCAGGTGTGAGATCTGCGTTGCTCGGACCCAATTTGTAGTAATTGTTGCACAAAGACTTGAGGTACGGATGTGAGCTTGTTACAGCTTTGAGATTTGGCATGGATATGTGCTCATGCTTGCTGTTCTGTGATGCTGTGTATATTGTCTTGTTACCTGTTGCATTGTATTGCACTGCATACACGCATTTGTTGCATGTTGTTTCAGATCTCTTATAGATGTGCCTTTTGATTGCTGACTGAGCGTGCCAGGGTGTTTGTAGAGGCGCGCGGGTAACTCCCGTCCCTCATCTCCCTGCTGGGACTGTTAGCCACCGTGAGCGGAGTGGGTAGCTCCCACATCTCACGTGTTGGGAAACAGCAGGTTGAGCGTTGATTATGCACCTGGTACCGTGTGCTGAGACGAGTGGGTAGCTCCCATATACTCAGACACATTGTGGCCACTGCCTTCTGTTCAGATTCCAGTTGTTGAGCTGTCCTTGGAATCCTTTGGCTCCTTGTATTCGGTTGTAGCCTTGATCTCATGCATAGCATTTGCATTTTATCTGTTGCTATCTAACTGCTGTTTTTCAGTTTCTCTCCGTACTGGGGTTTGACCCCTGTCCCTCTGGGGCTTGGTTATTTGTTGCCTGTGTGTGTTTTCAGGTTATCATGGTTACTCTGCTGGTCGAGGAGTAGACCCAACTGGAGGGGCCCCAGGAGGTGGTTAGATTGTCCCAGTTAGCGTATAGCATATTATGTATCAGTACTGTTAGCCGGGGTTTGTCCTGTGCTTTGTAGTAGTGGTTGTATAGTACTTGATATATGTTTTAATGTTGTACTGTTGTATTGAGTGATTTTAATAACTGGGATATTTTGAGTATTATTGTATTTTAAATTATATCTCTTAATCGTCAGGTCAAAGCGAAATTTTAAGCCACTTTTGTATGCTTCCTCTATCGTTTTGCGTGGTTTAACTCTATGTTGTGCACGAGGCCTGACATTAACCTTCAGTACAGCATTCCATCCACTGACAGATGGACAATCAGAAAGTTATTCAAATACTGGAAGATTTGTTACGTGCTTGTGTTCTTGACTTTGCAGATAGTTGGGATTCTAAATTACCCTTAGTTGAGTTCACCTATAACAATAGTTACCAAGATTCGATAGAAATGACACCATACAAAGCACTGTATGGAAGAAAGTGTAGATCACCAATACATTGGGATGATGTAAGTGAAAGAACAGAGAAAGGACCTGATATTATAGAACAGACTGCTGAAGCCATCAAGAGAATACGTGATCGAATGAAGACGGCACATATTAGACAAAAGAGCTACGCAGATAGCCATCGCAGGGATCTGAATTTTGAAGTAGGAGATCATGTATTTTTCAAATTAATACCGATGAAGGGTGTTATGAGATTTGGAAGGAAAGGAAAGCTGAGTCCCAGATTTATTGGACCATTTCAGATTCTGGAAAGAATCGGGACTTTAGCTTATCGATTAGCATTTCCTCCAGATATGTCAGTTGTACATAATGTGTTTCACATTCAGTTTCGAGGAGATATGTTGCGAATTCTTCGCATGTACTTAGGTATGAACCTATTCAGCTATCGACATATCTGACTTACGAAGAAGTTCCAGAGAAGATTCTATCAGGGAAAAATCGTAAGTTAAGAAACAGGACTATCCCTTTGATTAAGATTCAGTGGGAAAACCACACCGAAAGAGAAGTTACGTGGGATGTCAAATCTGATATGCAAAAAAGCTACCCAAATCTGTTTAAGTAAGTAAGTACTTTCGGGGATGAAATTTCTTTTAAGGGAGATAGAATTGTAATGCCCAGACATTTTATAAGCCGCAATTAGAAAGTTATAAGATTTGAGAGATTAAATTGAAAAATTCACCGAAAGAGAAGTTACGTGGGATGTCAAATCTGATATGCAAAAAAGCTACCCAAATCTGTTTAAGTAAGTAAGTACTTTCGGGGATGAAATTTCTTTTAAGGGAGATAGAATTGTAATGCCCAGACATTTTATAAGCCGCAATTAGAAAGTTATAAGATTTGAGAGATTAAATTGAAAAATTCTAATTTATTCAACTTTTATTTCGGTTGAATTTCCAGATTTGAGAATGCGTGAAATCAACTCTCGTTTATGTATCGAGTTGAGTTCAGATTTGAGCCTTACGTGATAATCAGTTCTTGATTTAGTTGAATTGATTTTCAGATTTGAAAATTCAATTGCAGGAGCTGTTTGGTCAATCCTTACAAGCCGATTTATCCTTCTTTTTAATAAAATGGTTCGATTTTAAAGCATCAAATTTCACTTTAAAATGGAGTAGCACTTTTTAAAAGATTTAAGCATCTTGATTTAAAGTGTTTCTTCCTTAGGCATTTTAATTCATATATATAGGATGTTAGCCACATCATGCATCATTATTTACAAATCAAAACACTTTCTAAAAAGCAAGCGGTGCTCTCTGTGAAGAAACTGAGCAAAACCTTTCAAAGATTTTTCGAAGGAGACGAGCGGTGCGTACGTGATTGCCAGATTTCTACTGTAATTGTGTTATATAATACAGGCAAGTAAACTGTTTCTTACTACACTCATGAAAGCATATATTCAGTTCTGTTGGCATGTTTGTATGTGATTTTAAAGATTTGAAGATAGCCACGGCTGTTCTTCAAATAAAAGAAAAGTTAATGTTCTGTTTTTATGAAGAAGTACGTGTTTATTGGCATTTGATTCAGAAAAATTGTTAGAAAATGTTTGATGATGTTCGTCTAGTAGTTTCTTGAGAATTCTAAAGATGTTCTTTGAAGTAGCTTATTCGATTGATTCCAGAAATTTCATGAGATCTTTTGATTTCTTCAAACTAAGGAAACCTTCTTGTTCGTGTTTGCGTTCATGGTTAAGACTGAAATCTGGTTCTTAAACCAAAATCTGAATTTCTATATTGAAGATATTCTAAGTTAAGAGTTCTGTTTCTACGTTATTCGAAGTTCAGATGCGAGTTTTGTTTCAAATCTGAATTTGGTTAACACTACTGTGATTGACCATTGACATCTGAGTTGACTAAGGTTGACCATTGACATCTGAACGAGCCTGTTTTTATAATGTTGACTTGCTAAAATCTGAATGTCTTCTTCTTCGTTAAGATACGTTTGTAAAATTCAGATTTCATCTTTTATTCTTCATCGATAGATACAGAATCGGTGGATTTGAATTCCTTATTCATTTCCGCCTCAATTCAAAAGATTAATTCGATTCATTCGAATAGATTCGAGTGAATTTATTCAGTTTTCATCTTCACAAGTATTACAGAGAATCCTCAAAGTGTTATGGACATCATCAAAGCTTTTAAAACCAGTAAAAGTACCAGAATGAAAAGAAAAACAGATTTAAGAAAGAAAGTCAGAAAGAATGTTACAGAAACGTATTATAGAAAAGTTTTATAGATTATTACTTAGATAACAGACGGTCCCCGGAGGAAGGTGAGTGCCTGGCTGACGAACCAGTGTGCCCCTTCAACAGCAGGAAGGATCAGGATTACGGATTGACGGATCTGTATACCCCTTCCTATAGATGGGATTTATCCCAGCCCCCTGATATCAGATGATAGTTTGATCAAACGAATAGACCAACTGTACAGGTGTCTCTGTCATAATTACCAGAAAAGTGTTTGGAAACCGTGGCGGATCCGGATCCCGTCTCTCGGCGAGGCAGCGGAAGAATAAAATTAGGCCGGGAACGTTCAATACAATTAAAACAATGCAAACTATGAACCATTCATACCGGATCCCGTCTCTCGGCGAGGCAGCGGAAGAATAAAATTAGGCCGGGAACGTTCAATACAATTAAAACAATGCAAACTATGAACCATTCATAGGGCGTTTAGGCAGTTACCTTGCTGGCGTCTAGGCGCCTGGCTCCGACCAGTTTCACGAGGAAACCGACACTTCACGGTAGGTGGCGGTAGATTACGTCAATCAGGTCCACGACCGGAGGGAGACTCCTTCGTCAGCCTGCACTAGAAGGCCTGACGAGATCGGCACGGACGGAAACTCCTCGAAAATTTGTCCGGAACAAATTCCGGCGTGGGAGGCGGCACAAGGCGACGGCTTGGGAGAGGAGGGAGGCGTGTGCTTTTAGGGTTAGGGTTGTGTAATCAAGTGTCAAGTGTTTTGATTAAAGCCTCTAAGTCTATTTAAATAGACTAGTGACAGACTTGGACCGGCCCAACGGGCCCGGGTCCAACGTATGAACATTCGGTTCATCCATATCACCGTGACTTCATCATAACTCCGATGGCCGATCAGATCGGACTGATCGACTCAGTTTCCAAAACTGAATGCTATGATCTGAAAAACCATTTTTCAGAACTCCAGTGCAAAATGACCGTTTTGCTCCTCAACAGCGGGAAATCACGATTTGACCCCTGTTGACTTTTAGGAAGTCGCACTTCTCAACATCCTCTTCCCATGCTCAACACATTGAGCTCGGTTTCCGTACGGGAATCTCGAATCCAGTACTTGTGTGACCCTCGATGGTTCAGGGATACAGCTAGCCGTGGGCCCACAACCATTGTGGCTCCGGAATCATAATTCCGGACTTGCCCATCGGATCATGGTAAGAGCGTCTAGCAACATCGCCCCATGATCCCCTAGGTATCATTTATAGTGCCTGCAAGAACCAGTTGGTCGTGGTTAGCGTACAGTACGGTCCTTTCAATCCATATATCCCGATCAGATCAACGACCATTGGTAAATCGAGAGTCGCTAAAGATCCGATAGCTATGCATACATCTTAGAGATCGAATAGTGACATCGCGAGTGTAACTAGGTAAACCATCTTGGAGATAGTGACATCGCGAGTGTAACTAGGTAAACCCATTTACCTAAAACACTTCTAGTACTCTGGCCAGAGATTTATACACTACACTATTGACTTATCCACTCGACAAATGGTAACCACTTGGAAAGTCCGAACGAGGGTAGTTCGATAAATCACCAGGTCACTATCTATCTGCATGCTCAGAACATCACAATGTTCCCTACCAATGAAACATGGTACTTCGCATCGCAGATACTAGTCTCAAGCTCGGGCGGCCTTATCCTCATTTTGACGGCCCAATCGACTAGGAACTAATTCAGAATACACAGTGACTATTAGATGTGTTTCATGATAGCCGTCATACCCACTATCATATCTAACATACACTATAGTGCATTCTAGGTCTTTACTCAACGCAATTGTTAATCATCATACAACACAATGAAAGTAAAGAATGTAATAAATGAAATGCGAATATCATATATAAAGATTGTCATATACAAGAGTCTATAAACCCACACGCCACAAGTTGGCTAGTTGGGCATCTACTCTAACAATCTCCCACTTGCCCTAAAGCCAACTACTCATCAGACGCAGTCCCATCGTTTCGTGATGTTTTTCAAACAACGGTCCAGGCAAGGGCTTCGTAAGTGGATCAGCAACGTTGTCCGCAGAGGCGACTCTCTCAACTGCTATATCATCTCTAGCCACAATATCCTGGATTATGTGGTATTTCTCAGTATATGTTTGGATCTTTGGTGAGACCTAGGGTCCTTTGCTTGCACAACGGCATCCGTGTTGTCGTAGTACACCGGGACTGGACCAACTCCATTAGGAATGACGCCCAACTCTTGGACGAAATTCCTTATCCAAACCGCCTCCTTAGCAGCAGCTGATGCTGCGATGTACTCAGCCTCAGTGGTTGAATCCGCGATGGTGTCTTGCTTGGAACTCTTCCAAGAGACAGCACCACCATTGAGAATGAATACAAATCCAGAGGTTGACTTCGAATCATCCACGTCACACTGTAAGCTAGAATCGGTGTAGCCTTCCAGTTTCAGTTCACCACCCCCATAGACCATGAACATATTCTTAGTCCTTCGTAAGTACTTAAGAATATCCTTCACAGCCTTCCAATGCAATTGGCTGGGGTTGGCCTGGTAGCGGCTCATGACACTCATAGTATATGCGACATCCGGTCTAGTCGAGATCATGCCATACATAATACTACCTATTTCCGAGGCATATGGCACACGTGTCATACTCTCTATCTCCTCATCAGTCTTCGGACACATAGACTTAGATAGAGTGACCCCGTGGCACATAGGTAGGTGTCCTCTCTTGGACTCTTCCATAGAGAACCTCTTAAGTATGGTATCGATGTAGGTAGCTTGGGTGAGTCCGAGCATCTGTTTCGATCTATCCCGATAGATCTGTATTCCAAGAATATAGGATGCTTCACCCATGTCCTTCATCGAAAATCTACTAGACAACCAGACTTTAGTTGACTGCAACATTCCTACATCATTCCCAATGAGTAGAATGTCATCAACATAAAGTATAAGGAATGTCACAGCGCTTTAACTATCTTCTTATACACACATGGCTCCTCGGGATTCTTGATGAAACCGAATTCCTTAATTGTTTCATCGAATCTCAGGTTCCAACTCTTCGATGCTTGTTTGAGACCGTAGATCGATCTCTGAAGCTTGCATACCTTATGCTCGCTTCCAACAGATGTGAAACCCTCAGGCTGCGTCATCTTCCTTAATGTTTCCATTAAGGAACGTAGTTTTCACATCCATTTTCCATATCTCATAGTCATACCATGCGGCTATGGCAAGTAAGATTCTAATTGACTTGAACATTGCGACTGGCGAGAAGGTTTCATCATAGTCAACACCTTGCCTTTGAGTGTAACCTTTCGCGACCAGTCGTGCCTTGTAGGTCATTACCTTACCATCAGGCCCAAGTTTCCTCTTGTACACCCACTTGCACCCAATAGGAACGATTCCTTCGGGAGGATCAACGAGAGTCCAAACTTGGTTAGCATGCATTGAGTCAAACTCAGACTACATTGCTTCAAGTCACAAATTAGAATCAGCATCGGAAATTGCCTCCTTGAAAGTTCTTGGATCAGATCCAACAACTTGATCACCGTGATCATCTTTAAGGAGAAAACCATATCTCTCAGGAGCCCTAGGAATCCTTTCGGATCTCCTAGGTGATATCTGGTACTGGCTCAGTATGTGTGAGAGATTCACTTGGTACTTCAATTGGTTCTCGAACCTCTTCGAGTTCTACTATTCTGCCCTTTCTATCAAGTAGAAAATGTCCAACAAGGTCCGATTACGACGCTCCGCTACACCATTGAGCTGTGGTGTGGCCGGGGGGGTCCACTGTGCGAGAATCCCATTCTCTTTCAGATAGTCTTGAAATTCAGCACTTAAGTATTCACCACCTCGGTTAGATCGAAGTGCTTTAATACTTTTGCCTAATTGATTTTCTACTTCAGCCTTGAATTCTTTGAACCTTTCAAAGGATTCAGACTTGTGCTTCATTAAGTACAAGTACCCATACCTAGAGTAATCGTCGATAAAGGTGATGAAGTATGTGTGACCGTATTTAGTACCAATACTAAATGGACCACACACATCAGTATGGATCAAATCCAATAGACCTTGAGCACGCTCACCCTTGCCCTTGAAGGGTTTCTTAGTCATCTTTCCCTTAAGACAAGACTCACAAGTCGGTAGGGAGTTTATGTCTGACAGATCAAACATGTCACTCCTAACTAACTTGTTCATCCTACTTAGAGAAATATGACCTAGCCTAGCGTGCCAAAGTTGTGCTGGGTTCAAGTTATCGTTTTTCCGTTTAATCGTTGTTGTATGTGCTTCGACATCGTGAGTTGGAACGTCTTTCAATTTTAAGGTGTATAAATCGTTTTCGCGTTCCCCAATACCAATTAAACATTCATTCTTGTAAATATTGCAAATCAAATAAGCAAACATACAAGAATATCCATCACTATCAAGCATAGAAACTTAAATAATGTTCTTTATTAATTCGGGAACAAATAAAACGTTTCTCAATAACACTTAAAATCACAAGACAGAAATAAATAAACATCTCTTATAGCTACTGCAGCAACTCTTGCTCCATTGCCAAGCCTCAAGTGGGTCTCACCCTCTCTAAGACGTCGGCTTCTTGTCATCACCTGCAAATCATTGCAGATATGAGATCCACATCCGGTATCAAGTACCCAAGAAGTCGAATTACGAGACATATTTATTTCAATATAGAACATACCTTTCGTAAGTTCGC
>KV010127.1:0-23998 GCA_001598015.1 Dorcoceras hygrometricum
GCCGCCGCCGCCGCCCAACTTCGTCGGAATTTTGTTCCGGCCTAGTTTTTCGTGGAGAATCCGATCGTGCTGATCTCGTCAGGACTTCTAGTGCAGTCTGACGAAGGAGTCTCGGATCTGGTCGTGGACCGGATTGACGTAACTACCGCAATCAACCGAGAAGCGCCGGGTTCTTGAAACACCGGTTGGAGCCAGGCACAAGTGCCAGCGAGGTAACACGCTTGAAACACCCTATGTATGTTGATACATGTAGAACTGTTCTTCGTATTGATCGCCTCCCGGTACTCTAAATTTTTGTTCTTCCGCTGCCTGACCGGGGGCGGATCCGGATCCCCAACACACATCCCCTACTCGATCGAGGCAAATGAGTCACAAAATCAATGGCGATGTGATCCCAGTTCCACTGAGTCACTTCTAAACTCTGTAGCAATCCACCAGGTCTCATTCTCTCAGCCTTGCCTGTTGGAAATTCAAACATCGAGCTACAAATCCAGAGATGTCATTCCTCATGCCTTCCCACCAATAGTGCGACTTCAAGGCATGGTACATCTTCTTCTCGCCCGGATGCACATGTAATGACTACAATGAGCTTCATTCAAGATGGTTTCCTTCAAATCAATCAAATTCGGAACCACCAATCTACCTCGAAATCTCAGGAATCCATCAGAATCAACAGAAAAATCCTCAGACTGACCATTCTGAGCCTTAATCTTCAATTCATGAACATATGAATCAGTCCTCTGCGCTGCTCTAATGTCTGCTACAATCTGTGGCTCGACCTGAAAAGAAGAAACCATAAAATACTGATCACTCGGCTGAAAACGCCACCCAGAAGTCCCCAAATCCTCATGTGTGAGACCCGAAAAGCTGATGAGATTAATTGAGTTAATTAACCGGATTTTTGTGAGATTCAGATTTGAGTGAACGAATATGGGTGACCAACTTTGAGTCTATATGCTTGGAGAAGCTATCGGGTTTTTTAAGTCCTTGGAACAAGTCTGGAGAGTTAGAATGTTGGCGCAGGATCTATTGAAAAGTGATCGTTGGTCATCGCTGAGTGATCGCGTTCAGCAGTGGTGATGAAATCTGTCGTCGCTGTTCAGTTATGAGCTAGCGTGTTTCTGTAGCGAGTAGCTAAACTACGTCGTTTTGATTAGTTGGAATGACAGTGTTTTGGTTTAGCGGGCGAGACTCAGAAGGGGGCAACGTTGGTCTTCAGATTTGAGAGAGATCTGAGTGTTAGAGAGCTACGTTGTTTAGGGTTTCAGATTTCATTTGCGCTAGCGATTCAGATTTGTGTAGCGGGTGACGTGTCCAGTGGTGAGAGTGGACTTGTGCGACGTTGTTTGAGTTAGTAGAGATCTGTTATGTTGTAAGGCCATATCTGTTGAGAGAATCAGATCCGAGCGGGAATATCAGCTTTGTACCTTGAGTTGTCGGTGGGATCTGTTTAGCAAGCTTGAACAGATTTGAGTATATATAGAGGACTTCGACCGTTTTCCATTATTGTTCCCCGACACTTAGAATATTTCCCGATAGCGAACTCTGTCGCGATACCCTAGCTATTGTTCACCGAACCTTATCTTCTTCGATTGTCGGCGGTAGACAGCTCCGATTGAAGTGAGAGTTGTAGCGTTGGACTCCTCTTGCTAGGACGCTTCGACTAGTACCTCTTCATGAAGCTTGCGTGAAGCTGGAGAGATTTGCTAAGACATCTCCCTTGTGTAGTCTGTTAGCATAAGCGTCGGATTTCGTCGGCCGTTGTGGTAGCTCGTTGGGTAAGTGTTAAAGATCCTACCTTGTGCTTTGTTTAGAGCCTTCTGTTGTGTTAGAAGGGTAGGACAGACTTTGGTTGAGCTTGTAGCTCCCAATTTGTGGTTTCTGTGTTACTGTCGAGCAGGTAACTCCCGTACCTCATCTCCCTGCTGGGATCTGTTAGCCACTATGAGCGGAGTGGGTAGCTCCCACATCTCATGAGTTGGGCAACAGCGGGTTGAGCTATGTTTTGCATCTGGTGCTGTGTGCTGAGACGAGTGGGTAGCTCCCATATACTCACACACCCCATGGCCACTGTTGTACCGTTGTTCAGTTGATTCGTATCTGTTGATGAGCAGTTCCTTGAGATTCTTTGGATCCCTGGGTTCGGTTGTAGCCTTGTTCTCACGCATAGAATTTGCATATTTTCTGTTGCTTTCCATTTGCTGTTTTATATTGCTCTCCGTACTGGGGTTTGACCCCATGTCCCTCTGGGGCTGGTTTTGTTTTCCTGTGTGTGTTTTCAGGTTATCATGGTTACTCTGCGGGTCGTGGATTACACCCAGCTGGATGTGCCCCATGAGGTGGTTAGAGTGTCCCAGTTAGCGTATAGCATATATATAAGCACTGTTAGTCGGGGAGTGCCCTGTGCTTTATTGTAGTTCGGTTGCTTTCTTTAGTGCTTGTATCTGTTGAATGTTGTACTGTTGTACTGTTGTACTGAGTTAATTTTGGTACTGGGATATTTTGAGTATTCTTGTATTTTAAATTATGTAATCTTTCAGTCATGCCAAAAGAGAAAATTTTAACCACCATTTTATTTTCTTTCGCTATGTGTTTGCGTGGTTAAACTCTATGATTGAGCACGAGGACTGACATTTTTGGTATCAAAGCTTAAGCTGGGATAAGCTCGATTTCTTTTGATCACACTTGAGTCTAGGCACAGTGTTGTTTGTTGCATGTGCATGACTATGTGATTTACTTGTTCTGTGCTATGTTTTCTTGCTGTGTGATCTTACCCTCTTAGTACCTTCGTAGATGCCTCCTAGACGTAGGGGTAGAGGTAGAGGGCAGTTTCATTAGGAATCCGAGGGTCAGAACGATGAGGATCATCGTAGTATTCCTAGTCGTAGACATACCAGACAGGTTGATGATGAGGTTGATGAGATGGCAGCCCGTGTGGACGACATGGAACTGGTGATGGCGAGGTTTCAGCGGATGAACCCTCAGACGTTTAGTGGTGATGAATCTAGTTCCGATGCGGAGTCCTGGTTGCAGCACATTATCGGGTTGTTCGATCGTGTCAGGTATGACGATGAACGTAGGTTGAGTCTAGCTATGTTCCAGTTGAGGAGGAATTCTGAGCGTTGGTGGAGAGGCGCTTCGAGGACTCTTAAGGAGACAGGTGTAGGGATCACGTGGAACAGCTTTTGTACTGCCTTCCGTCAGGAGTACATTCCGGAATCCTTTGTGAACGCCAGGGAGCGTGAGTTCGATAACTTGGTGCAGGGATCTCTGTCCGTGGGAGAGTGTGCCCGGAGGTTTTCTTTTCTTCTTGCGTATGTTCCGCATGTTTCTGGCCGAGAGAGGGCAAAGAGGAACAAGTTCATGAAAGGGTTGCATGAAGAGTTGTATACGTTGGTGCTGGCGAGTTCACCGGCTAGCTATGCGGAAGCGGTGGACAGAGCTATAGACATCGAGGAGGGGCTGCAGAACCGTCGGTCGCGTGTTAGGCCGCAAGGAGTGCAAGTTAGTCATCCCATGGTTTTGGGGATGCAATCTTCCCAGTCTGTGCAGTCGTCTCAGCCACCCCAGCAGCAGGTAGCCCCGCAGCCTGGACACCAGAGGTTTAGGCCTCGTGTTCGTCAGTTTAAGAAGAAGTCTGGTTCGAGTTCTTTTGGCTCGGGTAGTTCTAGCAGTGGCAGTAGCTCCAAGGTCGAGTATTGTGGCCAGTGTGGAGGAAAGCATCCTACAGCGCAGTGTGTAGGTGTGCAAGGTTCGTGCAATGTTTGTGGTCAATATGGGCACTTTGTGAGAGTGTGTCCTTTGTCTGGATCGCAGCATACCGTCGCCCCACCGTAGGGTCGAGGTGGATCCTCTAGAGGTCGTTCTTCTTTTCCTGTTCAGCAGCAGAGGTTAGGGGAGCCGCAGTTTAGGCCGTTTCAGCAGCCTGGTCCTTCGCGGTTTGGACAGTCTTCCCATCCTCAGTTTTCTGGACCTCAGTTTGCCCAGGTGAATTCCATGACAAGGGAGCAAGCGGAGGGCATGCCAGGCGGAGGAGTGATCGCAGGTACTTGATTTGTTTATTTTTCCCGCGTGTGTGTTGTTTGATACAGGAGCATCACATTCTTTTATGGCTGATGCATTTGTGGTTGAGCATGGTTTGCATACCACATATTTATGTGATGTTGTGTCTGTTGCGACTCCTGTCGGTGCGAGCCTGTTCTCCTAAGAGATCTTGTTGAATAGTATTCTTAGGTTTGGCGAGAGTGTGTTGTTAGCCAACCTGATCAGGCTAGTGATGTGGGATTTCGATTGTATAGTGGGAACGGACGTGTTGTCTAGCTATAGGGCCACTGTGGATTGTTTCCATGGCGTTGTGCGATTTAGGCCCCAGTCTGGCGAGAAATGGAATTTCTACGGCCAAGATTCTCAGTTGAAGATTCCTTTAGTCTCTGCGATGGAGATGTTTAGCCTGTTGTCGTTAGAAAATGCTGGATTTATGATCTATACTTTGGATGCGTCTTCTTCTTCGAATGTAGAGCTTAGTAGGTTTCCCGTGGTTCGACATTTCCCGCATGTGTTTCCGGAGGAGATTCCTGGTTTTCCTTCGATGAGGGAGATATACTTCAGCATTGAGTTGGTACCTAGTACAGCCCCGATCTCGAGAGCTCCGTATCATTTAGCGCCTGCTGAGTTGAGGGAGCTTAAGGTTCAGCTTAGTGAATTGCTGGAGAAGGGTTTCATTAAGCCGAGCATGTCACCTTGGGGAGCGCCTATCTTGTTTGTGAAGAAGAAGGATGGGTCGATGAGGATGTGTATCGACTTTAGGCAGTTGAACAAGGCGACAGTGAAGAATAAGTACCCTTTGCCTAGGATCGATGACTTGTTTGATCAACTTCAGGGTTCGGCTGTGTTTTCTAAGATCGATCTGTGTTTGGGGTACCATCAGTTGCGTATCTGTGAGCAAGATGTTGAGAAGACTGCGTTTCGTATGAGGTACGTGCATTATGAGTTTCTAGTTATGCATGTGCAATTGACGAATGCCCCCACAGTTTTCATGGACTTGATGAACAGAGTCTTTAGAGAGTTCAACGATCAGTTTGTGATTGTTTTTATCGATGATATTTTGGTGTACTCTAAGACTCTATTGTAGCACAAGGAGCATTTGAGACTGGTTCTTCAGACGCTTCGAGACTCGCAGTTGTATGCTAAGTTCTCCAAGTGCGAGTTTTGGTTGGACCGAGTTGTGTTTCTGGGTCATGTGATTTCAGTTGATGGTATTTCTGTGGATCCCAGTAAGGTTGAGGTTGCTCTTAACTGGGAGCGTCCCAAGAATGTGTCTGAGATTCGTAGTTTCTTGGGTTTGGCTGGCTATTATCGGTGCTTTATAGAAGGGTTTTCTAGTATAGCTAAGCCAATGACGCCGTTGACTTTTAAATACAAGAGGTTTGTGTGGACTGAGCAATGCGAGAATAGTTTTCAATTGCTCAAAGAGAAGCTAACTTCTGCGCCTGTGTTAGCTCTGTCGTGTGGTTCAGGAGGTTTTGTGGTTTGTGCAGATGCTTCCTTGAATGGATTGGGTTGTGTGTTGATGCAGAATGGTCGAGTCATTGCGTATGCTTCTCGTCAGTTGAAACCGCATGAGACTCGTTACCCAGTTCATGATTTGGAGTTGGTAGCAGTGGTCTTTGCTTTGAAGATTTGGCGCCACTATCTTTATGGCGAACAGTTTGTGGTGTACTCAGACCACAAGAGCCTTCAGTATCTGTTTTCTCAGTCAGATTTGAATATGAGACAGCATAGGTGGATAGAGCTGCTTAAAGATTTTTATTGTGAGATCAAATATCAGCCTGGGAAAGTGAATGTAGTTGCTGATGCATTGAGCAGAAAGGCTCAAGTAGCGATGTTGTCTTCGTTGCAGATTTCGAAGGTCCATGAGCATCTAAGCACTACTGGTTGGTGATATTACACAGGTGAGGATTATGTTGTGGTGTCTTCTTTCCAAGTTGAGCCACAGGTTGTTGCTAGTATTAAGACAGCTCAAAGGACTGATCCATCTATCCATGAGTTGAAGCTGAAGGTGAGAGATAGTCAGTTAGAGGACTACTCTGTCTCGTCTGATGGTTGTCTGAGATTTCGTGGCAGGTTGGTTGTGCCAAATCTGATAGATTTTGTGACACTCGAACCCACGGGAATCACGAATTGGGTTAAATAAAAATTTTCGAATAAAAAGAAGAGCTGAAAGACAATCTGTTATAAGCTGTATTCCTTATAACTTAAAAAGTAATTGAAACACAAACACAAAAGCTGACAAACACATATACACTTGCGCGCCAACTACTGACAAACATTTTGCGGAAAAACAGATCCTATTATATATATTGCAATTGCGAGTTACAACATCTGAAATTCTGTCTGAATATACAACTGTTGTAATTGATCTAATACAGATGCCTAACATAAAATACAACATCAGCTATGACACGGAAAACGCTGGCCATTGATAAACACAACACCCAGCGGCTGCTATCAGTTTTCACCTCCTGTTCGCTCCTCATCTGTCATACCTGCACTATTTTAAAAGCTAAGGAGCATAGGGGCTCAGCAAGTAAAATCTAAGTAATAATGAATTCATTTAACGCAGGCAGACATCTGAACATACATAACTTGAGTTAAAGGAATCATCAATACATAAACGTTTCATAAACATTTCTTTCTTTCATAAACTTGGAGACAGGGGATAATAGCCCAGATCTCATCATCAATGTCATTTTCTTTAGATTTATGGCTTAGAACCTCTCCTTAGGTCCGTGTTTCACTTTGACCAAAATGACTTCCGATATCAGTTTCAGCATATAGCTCATATGAAAGGGCAGCCGACATCTGAACGACTACTCACCCTTCTCCTTGTGACCGTCTGTTATCTATGCCATAAACCTTAAAATAACTTTTGTTCCTATAACATCATTTCTTTCTTTGAAATCTCTTTAAACATCATCGGGTTCCATCATTTAAAACTCTCGTTTCCCATTTTAAAACTTACTGAGTATCAAATTCGACTGCTGGGAACTTACTGCTGAAATGGAATCAGTCGTATCAAAGTGAAACAATACTTTGAAACAAAACAGATCTTCACTGTTCACGTTTATCATAAAACAGCTACGAGAATATTTGGGAATACTTAAAAAATACGTAGTAAATGAAACGGCGTCGTTAGCGTAAGAAACAGATGTGGCTTGGGATACTGTTTGAATAGTGAACAGCTGTAACGATGAAATAGAATTGGTCACCCAGCTGTTAACGAACTGGTTCTGTTCAAACAGATGTCGACGCATCTAAGTTGGTCAACTCAGATGTCAATACTACTTACACAAAGGCTTTCAGGTATTGAACAACCAACGGCTGAATAAAAATTTAAGCAATAGCTGGTTATGAACAAATGCAACAGTTGATGAACAGTGCAACTGCTGGATACATCAATATAATGCAACAGCTGATGACTCAACAATACAACAGCTGTTTACGAAAACTGATGCAACAGCTGATGAACAATAAAACCAACAGCTGATATAAGAAATTCTCGAAACCAAAAGCTGACTTTAAACTTGGTGTTGCAACATCAAAACGACAGCTACGCTATCAGCTGTTATCTATCAAACCAGACTTTATACTGATTCGATTAACAACATCCGATTACATAGAGTCAAAGTCCATTGTTTCTTTCCGTATCCATATTTTCCGTAAAACACTTGGAAGGAAGAACATTTATGAACATACTTAAATCAAACTCGAATCTTCAGTATCCATATTTTCCGTAAAACACTTGGAAGCATAAAAACATCATTTTGAACCCAATCTTTCTTTCCTTCGTTCATGCGTAAATCATTAACTTCAACATATCTTAAACATACAGGAAAGCAGATCCATAAAATGAATAAAATCAATATAAGCTTTAAACGGTGTAGCAAAGACCAGCTTTTACTTTCCTTAACAAAGCTTTGCAACCGTGGTTAATTCCGGCAGAATCTTCTCCCTGAGCAATACACGAACTCCTCTGGAAAATATTTTGAAGAACACTAAAGATTTTCTATGCAAATGATAATGATCTTGCTTTCAAAATAGCTATTTATATGGAAAGGATTAGTGGCAAGGTGCTACGTTTACAAAGCATGACACACTTCCAATAAAATGAATAAAATCAATATAAGCTTTAAACGGTGTAGCAAAGACCAGCTTTTACTTTCCTTAACAAAGCTTTGCAACCGTGGTTAATTCCGGCAGAATCTTCTCCCTGAGCAATACACGAACTCCTCTGGAAAATATTTTGAAGAACACTAAAGATTTTCTATGCAAATGATAATGATCTTGCTTTCAAAATAGCTATTTATATGGAAAGGATTAGTGGCAAGGTGCTACGTTTACAAAGCATGACACACTTCAACCAAGTTGTGAAATTTTAGTAAAATTCCCTTCATATCATTTCAATTTGTAAAACACCAAACCTTTTTCAAAAGAAATCATTTGTCCTCCTTAAAGATATTTTCAATCGATTTAAACCTGCTCATGTATCGCTCTTGGAGTCATCTGCTGGAACCAGCCGCGACGCATCTTATTTTCTGAAATCAATGAAATCAGCAAATACATAACATTTAAAATTGTCATTTTGGCCCATGAAATTAATAAAATGCATAAATGTGGTCTTATGGATTTTGGGCGTTACAGATTTGAAGGAGGATATCTTGAGATAAGCGCACTGTACTAGACACAATGTTCATCCTGGAGTGAGGAAGACGTATTATGCCTTGAAGCAGCATTACTGGTGGGATGGTTTGAAGAGTGATGTTGCTGATTTTGTAGCCCTTGTCTGAATTGTCAGCAAGTCAAGGCTGAGAGGATGAGACCTGGTGGTCTATTGCAGAGTTTAGAAATTCCCCAATGAAATTGGGAGCACATAGCAATGGATTTTGTCACACATTTGCCTCGTTCCAGCAGAGGGTGTGATGCTGTGTGGGTTGTTATAGACAGATTGTCGAAGTCTGCTCACTTCATTCCCTACAGTGACCTATTCTTTGAAGAATATGGCGAAGCTGTACATAGATTTCGTGGTGAGATTGCATGGTGTGCCAGTTTCTATCGTTTCAGATCGTGATCCGAGGTTTACTTCCAGGTTTTGGAAGAGTTTGCAAACATCTTTGGAACTAGATTGGCGATAAGTACAGCGTATCACCAACAGACAGATGGCCAATATGAGAGGACTATCCAGATTTTAAAGGATATGTTGAGAGCTGTTGTGATGGATTTTAGTGGTAGCTGGCAAGATTCGTTATCTTTGGTTGAGTTTTCCTACAATAACAGCTATCAGGTCACGAATGGTATGTCACCATTTGAAGCTTTGTATGGCAGGAAGTGCAGATCGCCTATATGTTGGGAAGAAGTGGGGGAGAAGCAGTTGTCTTCTCCAGAGTTTGTGCAGCAGATGGGATATCAGGTGGATGTGATTCGCCAGAGAATGAAAGCTGCACAAGATCGCCAAGCTAGTTATGCGAATAAGAGGCGTAGGCCTTTAGAATTTGAGGTTGGTGATCTAGTTTTCCTTAGGGTTTCTCCTTTCCGCAGCGTTATGAGATTTGGTCTCAAGGGAAAGTTAGCTCCTCGTTATGTTGGACCATATGAGATAGCTGAGAGGATTGGCCCTTTGGCATATCGGCTGTTGTTGCCACCAGATTTTTCTTCCTTACATGATGTGTTTCATGTTTCGATGTTTAGGAAGTATGAGCCAGATCCCTCGCACGTGTTAAGAACTGACGAGGTGGCGTTAGATCGGAATTTGAGCTATGTTGAGTATCCCTTGCAGATCTTAGATAGAAGAGAGAAACAGCTTAGGAATAAGACCATTCCCTTGGTGATGGTACAGTGGAGCAAGCATGGAAGAGAGGAAGCTACGTGGGAACTGGAAGATAAGATGCAGCGCGAGTGGCCGCATCTATTTGAGTGAGCTTAGTATCAGATTCCAGTAGTTGGATTGTTGTCGGTGGTTGTTTCCCCAGTTATCTGAACTCTTGGTTTTGTTGAGTTTCTGTTCAGATCTGTATTGTTTGATTTCGAGGACGAAATCCTGTTTTAGTGGGGGAGAGATGTGAGACCCGAAAAGCTGAAGAGATTAATTGAGTTAATTAACCGGATATTTGTGATATTTAGATTTGAGTGAATGAATCTGGGTGACCAGCTTTGAGTCGATATGCTTGGAGAATCTATCGGGTTGTTTAAGTCCTTGGAACAAGTCTGGAGAGTTAGAGAGTTGGCGCGGGATCTGTTCAGAAGTGATCGTTGGTCATCGCTGAGTGATCACGTTCAGCAGTGGTGATGAAATTTGTCATCGCTGGTGTTTAGTTCTGAGCTAGCGTGTTTCTGTAGCGAGTACCTAAACTAAGTCATTTTGATTAGTTGGAAGGAAAGCGTTTTGGTTTAGCGGGAGAGACTCAGAAGGGGGCAGTGTTGGTCTTCAGATTTGAGAGAGATCTGAGTGTTAGAGAGCGATGCCGTTTTGGGATTCAGATTTCATTTGCGCTAGCGATTCAGTTTTGTGTAGCGCGTGACGTGTCCAGTGGTGAGAGTGGACTTGTGCGACGTCGTTTGAGTTAGTAGAGATCTGTTGTGGTGTAAGGCCATATCTGTTGAGAGAATCAGATCCGATCGGGAATATCAGCTTTGTACCTTGAGTTGTCGGTGGGATCTGTTTAGCAAACTTGAACAGATTTGAGTATATATAGAGGACTTCGACCCTTTCCATTATTGTTCCCCGACACTTAGAATATTTCCCGCTAGCGAACTCTGTCGTGATACCCTAGCTACTGTTCACCGAACCTTATCTTCTTCGATTGCCGATGGTAGACAGCTCCGATTGAAGTGAGAGTTGTAGCGTTGGACTCCTCTTGCTAGGACGCTTCGACTAGTACCTCTTCAGGAAGCTTGCGTGAAGCTGGAGATATTTGCTAAGAAATCTCCCTTGTGTAGTCTTTTAGCATAAGCGTAGGATTTCGTCGGCCGTTGTGGTAGCTCGTTGGGTAAGTGTTAAAGATCCTACCTTGTGCTTTGTTTAGAGCCTTCTGTTGTGTTAGAAGGGTAGGACAGACTTTGGTTGAGCTTGTAGCTCCCAATTTGTGGTTTCTGTGTTACTGTCCCTGAGTTAGTGTCTGTATTTGGCTTAGCAGGTGTGAGATCTGTGTTTCTCGGGACACCGTTGTAGTAAATGTAGCACATAAGATTTGAGGTACGGATGTGAGCTTGTTTTACAGCTTTGGATTGAGCATGGGTGATTATGCTTGCTGCTGTGTATGCCTTGCTTTGTTGTATATGTTCTGTGTTGTACATTTTAATTGTGCATACACGCATTTACCATATTGAGCTCAGATCTGTTGTAGTCGTGCCTTTTGTGCCTTGTCGTATTGACTGTGCGTACCAGAATGCTGTTAGAGGCTAAGCGGGTAACTCCCGTACCTCATCTCCCTGCTAGGATCTGTTAGCCACTATGAGCGGAGTGGGTAGCTGCCACATCTCATGAGTTGGGCAACAGCGGGTTGAGCTATGTTTTGCATCTGGTGTCGTGTGCTGAGACGAGTGGGTAGCTCCCATATACTCACACACCCCGTGGCCACTGTTGTATTGTTGTTCAGTTGATTCGTATATGTTGATGAGCAGTTCCTTGATATTCTTTGGCTCCCTGGGTTCGGTTGTAGCCTTGTTCTCACGCATAGCATTTGCATATTTTCTGTTGCTTTCCATTTGCTGTTTTATATTACTCTCCGTACTGGGGTTTGACCCCATGTCCCTCTGGGGCTGGTTTTGTTTGCCTGTGTGTGTTTTCAGGTTATCATGGTTACTCTGCGGGTCGTGAATTACACCCAGCTGGATGTGCCCAGGAGGTGGTTAGAGTGTCCCAATTAGCGTATAGCATATATATATAAGCACTGTTAGCCGGGGAGTGCCCTGTGCTTTATTGTAGTTCGGTTGCTTTCTTTAGTGCTTGTATCTGTTGAATGTTGTACTGTTGTACTGAGTTATTTTACTACTGGGATATTTTGAGTATTGTTGTAGTTTAAATTATGTAATCTTTCAGTAAGGCCAAAAGCGAAAATTTAACCACTATTTTATTTGCTTCCGCTATGTGTTTGCATGGTTGAACTCTGTGATTGAGCACGAGGCCTGACATCATGGACTTTGGATATACTCATCAACGTCAACATCGTCGTTTGGGCTTTCCTACTCAAAGCATCGGCCACTAAATTCATTCGCCCAGGCTGATACTGAATCTCACACTCAAAATCCTTTAGCAACTCCATCTGGCGGCGTTGCCTCATATTCAAATCTGACTGCGTGAAGATATACTTCAAAATTTTATGGTCGGTGTACATCACAAATTGTTCACCATACAAATAGTGATGCAAAATCTTCAAGGCAATCACTATCGCAGCCAACTCAAGATCATGAACGGGGTATCTCGTCTCATGGGGCTTCAACTGTCGAGACGCATAGGTTATCACACACTCGTTCTGTATCAGCACACATCCTAAACCACTCAGAGAAGCATCAGAGCAAACTACAAAACCTCCAGAACCCGATGGAAAAGCTAACACAGGAGCAGTAGTCAACTTCTCCTTAAGCAACTGGAAACTCGACTCACACTCATCAGTCCAAACAAACTTCCTATCTTTATGGGTCAACTGAGTCATCGGCCTAGCTATCCAAGAGAACTTCTCAATAAAACGCCTATAATAGCCAGCCAAACCCAATAAACTACGGATCTCAGTCACACTCCTAGGTCGCTCGCAGTTAAGAACTGCTTCGACCTTACTCGGATCCACGAAAATCCCTTGTGCTGAAATGACATGACCCAAAAAGACAACTCTATCCAGCCAGAATTCACACTTGCTGAATTTCGCATATAGCTGTGAGTCTCTCAGTTTCTACAAAACCAAGTGCTCTTTATGCTCTCTGAAGTTCTTCGAATACACCAGGATGTCATCTATGAAAACAATCACAAAACCATCGATATACTCACTGAAGACGCGATTCATCAAATCCATGAAGACAGCAGGAGCATTCATCAATCCAAATGGCATCACCAAAAACTCATAATGCCCATACCTAGTCCTGAATGCCGTCTTCGCCCCGTCAGCGTCTCTGATCCGCAACTGATGATAACCAGACCGCAGATCAATCTTAGAGTATACAGCAGATCCCTGCAACTAGTCGAACAAGTCATCAATCCTCGGCAACGGATACTTGTTCTTAATCGTCGCTTTGTTCAACTGCCAAAAATCCACACACATCCTCATAGATCCATCCTTCTTCTTCACGAAAAGAATCGGAGCTCCCCAGGGCAACATACTCGGTCTAATGAAGACCTTCTCCAACAGATCACGCAATTGCTCTTTGAGTTCCTTCAACTCAGCTGGCGCCAACCGGTACGGAGCTCTAGAAATCGGGGCTGTCCCTGGCACCAACTCTATGCTGAAGTCAATATCTCGTCTCGGAAAGAATCCAGGAATCTCATCCGGAAACACATCAGGAAACTCTCGAGCCATCGGAACATCGTTCAACTCTACTCGCGATATTCGGAAACATCCAAGGCATAGATCATAAACCCTGAATTCTCTAGCGACAACAAACTAAACATCTCCATGGCAGACACAAAAGGAATCTTAGATCGTGAATCAGCACCGTAGAAATCCCATTTCTCTCCAAATCCAGGCCTAAATCTCACTGCACCATGAAAACAATCCACTGTCGCTCTGTAACTGTACAACATGTCCATTCGTGCCAGCAGGGGTAGATACAGAGACAACATCAGACAATGGGGAAGAACTAAACCCACACCCATACACAAACAACTCAGAAATAAAGGAGTAGTGATGCTCCAGTATCAAACAATCGGAACATCGTTCAACTCTACTCGCGATATTCGGAAACATCCAAGGCATAGATCATAAACCCTGAATTCTCTAGCGACAACAAACTAAACATCTCCATGGCAGACACAAAAGGAATCTTAGATCGTGAATCAGCACCGTAGAAATCCCATTTCTCTCCAAATCCAGGCCTAAATCTCACTGCACCATGAAAACAATCCACTGTCGCTCTGTAACTGTACAACATGTCCATTCGTGCCAGCAGGGGTAGATACAGAGACAACATCAGACAATGGGGAAGAACTAAACCCACACCCATACACAAACAACTCAGAAATAAAGGAGTGTGATGCTCCAGTATCAAACAAAACTCGTGCAGGAAAATAAAAGATAAAACAAGTACCTGCAATCACTCCACTAGGTATCTCATCAGCCTGCTCTCTCGTCAAGGCGTTCACCTGAGCCTACCGCGGTCCCGAAAACTGAGGTCTCGAAGGTACACCAAACCTAGACGGTTCACGGGGTTGGAATCTAGGACGTTAGGACTGAGCAAAAGGTTGCGGTCTCAGCGAAGAACCACCAACTTAACCTTGTTGCGACTGACTCACTGACTGTCCTCCAGCCGGACACACTCGAGCAAAATTTCCAGGCTGTCCATAGTTATGGCAAAGGCCCTGAACTCCACGACACTGCGAAGTCATATGACAAGCTCCACATTGTCCACAAGTCACTCCTCCTTCGGAGCCACTGCCACCAGAACTCACTGAACCAGAAGAACTCGAGTTCGAACGCTTCTTAAACTGTTTCCCTCGAGGCTTGAACCTCTGACGATCGACTGTTGCGGCACTTGAGGAGGTTGGAAGAAGGCATAACTTCCGGCACAGGTTGAAAACTACGTCCAGCTGTCGGCTGAACCTGATTCTGCACCTCCATCAGACGCTCCTCAATATCCACTGCTCTATCCACAGCCTCAGAATACATCGCAGGGGAACCAGCTAACACCATACGGAACAACTTGGGCCTCAACACTCTCAAAAACTTGTTCCTCTTCGTCCTCTCCTGGTTCGAAACGTGGGGAACATACGACAACAATGAAGAAAACTGCCTGGCATACTCGGCCACCATCAAGTTCCCTTGATTCAGATTGTCGAACTCCCGCTCACGGTTGTTGTAGAAAGACTCAGGGGTATACTCCTGTCGAAAAGCTGCACAGAAGCTCTCCCACGAAATCACAAATACAGTCTCTCTCATGACACGAGAAGTACCCTTCCACCAGCATTGCGCATGCTCCCTCAACTGCAACACTGCTAACTTCAATCTCCTCTCTTGAGAGTACTCCAGTGCGTCAAACAACTCTTCCATGTGATCAAGCCAGCCTTCAGCCAACAGACCAGCCTCGACACCAGTAAACGTCGGGGGATTCATCCTTTGGAACCTAGCCAACACTAGCTCCATCTCTCCAATTTGTCGGGTCACATCATCCACCTCTACCTCAGCCATTCTACCATGGCGACGCAAAGGGATACCCTGCTGCTCAACATCCTCATCACTGCCCGGGGCTCTAAACTCCCCATCTACCTGCCTAGCAATCCTACTCCTACCTCTCCTCGGCGGCATCTACCAAAACTCAGAGGTAAGAAAACAAGTAGATAAATCACAGAGGCAGTTAATCAAATCACACCATCACAGAGTCAGTCAAAAAAATCAAAACTCAAACTCTGTGCCTAGACTCAAGTGTGATCAAAAGGAAACGAGCTTATCCCAGTTTAAGCTCTGATACCATAAATTGTCAGGCCCGGTGCGCTAATACATCAATTAGTCACAAATATGCGGAATCATCATAAAATATGGGCTAAAAATTCTCGATAATGGCCTGATCCAATATCATTCAAAATACATTCATACTTAAAATAAGAGTTTAATTCAAAACTCAAACAACAACAGCCAATAACACAACACGATCCCCAACATAAATAGAGGCACAGGACATCCCCTGGCTCAATATAAATATCCATACAACTGGGACTCAAATAAAAAAGGGGATCGACTAGCTGAAGCTCCACTCTGTCCAGCCTGGTTACCTGAAGAACCTTCCAAAACCAATACAGACCAAGGCAGCCCAAAACAGGGAAAATAAACGAGTTCAAACCTCAGTACGAAATAAAAGCATCAATCATATCAGACAATGCCATATCTCAATCGTGCAATGCATGAAAGGGCTACCAAGAATCATCGGTAGGCAAAAAGAAAGCACAACGACTCAGCTGTGCAGATCTCATAAATCATCATCATCTTGTGATCTTCAGGTGCGACGACTCAGCCAACCATCACAAGGCATTGTGGTTTTTAGGCACAACGACTCAGCTGGCAACCAAATCAAAAGCTACTTTGGACCTTTCAGGCACGACGACTCAGCCGGCCGATCACAACGTGTAAAGGGATTCAGCTTTCAAAGGAATCAGGCTCAATACATATGCGTGAATGCACAACAGACTCATGCTTAATCAATGCATAACATCACACGCACATAACACAGATATGAGCAAAAATCATTCAGCAGTCAATACGAAACACAGCAGCTAATACACGAAGGAAATATCCCAAAGATGATAACAAAGCTGCTAAAATCTAGCTCAATTCGTACCTCAATCAGCTTCTACCTCAACAGAGCTTACAACACCAAGGGCGCAGCAACCAACTCAAGTCTACTGCTCAAGCAGCTTCACAGCGAACTCAACAGAAGCTACTACCCGCTCAAATCCAAAGCTGTTAAAGAACAGAAGAACTACTGGTCCAGAATCACGAAGACCTACGAACACTTCAACAACTTCGCGCTCCTCAAATCCGGTGACTTCAGTCTCCAAACTGGTATCATCGAAATCCCTAGAGAATACGAGCTCAGCGCTACCAATATTGCTCCAAACGGCGGCGAAAAACAATGGCAATTGACAGAAATGGGGTTCGGGTGAACAGTAACAATCGAGGGTTACCGGGAATGAAGATAAGGAATATCTGGTTCGAAAAATACCCTAAGTGTTGATCAGAACTTACACTTAAATCCCCAGTCAAAGCTGTAGCAGAAGTCAATTCACCGACAAGTTCAGATTTCATTGCTAAGGCAGAAGTCTCTCAAATCTGGCCTCAACTATCACTCACACCTGCCAACGCTAACTCAGATCTGGTCTCCAAACAAACACGCGTTCTAATCAAAACGACATCGCTCTTACTTATCAAAACGACGTAGCATCGGAGTTCGCTCTCACAACAAATCCCGCTAACGCTCCTCAGATCTTGGTCACATCTGTATTCACTAAACCGCATCGGTCCACCCAGTACCATTGACCAACGTTGACATCTGAACAACTCTGGACCATTGACCATCACTGACTTCTTCGAGTAGAAACTCACATCTGCTCATGCCCGATAAGCAGATTCCATTCACTAGCGTCAAGTCTGAATACGCCATACGACGTAGCATTCTCTTGCAACGCCATATCTGACTAGCACCCAAAAGACAGTGTTTCGCTCCCTGCTTGCGAAAAATTCAATCAAACACACAAGGACACATCTGAACATCCAGATTCCGCTCAAATCTGAAATTCTAAAAATCATCAAGTCTTCACATCTGAAAACCCGATACTCAGAAACTCAATTAGCTAATTAAATCATTCTTTGCAAATTCTAGTCCTCACAACAGAACAAGAACAGATGACAAGAGCAAATCATAAAGGTTGCTCGAGAGCCGATCTAGGAAGTAGGGACTCTATCTAGCAAAGTCATGAACATTCGTAAAATGGGAAAGAAACTTTTCTAGATAGAGGAACTCTAAGCTCTAAAGATGATGAAGATCAGCTCGATTTGAAAACAAAGAAGCTGGTGAGGAGAAGAAGAGAGATTTGTAAAGGCTGAAGAAGCTACAAGCTCAGTGCAAACTAGAACAGAGAAAGCTGGAAAGCTGGTTAAGTACAAACCAGCTCGATGAACAAGAGCAAAGCCAAGTTGGTTAAGGTCAAACCAGCCCAGCGACCAGAACAAATCAGAACAGAGAGAAGTGTAGAGATCAGGAGCAGAAGCAGAATATAAGAAAAGCAAAACGATTTGAATACAAGACTATACACATAATGCTTTTCAGTATTCAAATCGACTTGCTTGTATTGTCTTCTCAAAGTACAGTGCTCACGTGACTAAAGTGAAGAAAAGCTTTGACGCATTTATGGACAAATGACACAAAGTACAACAATGTCAGAAGACTTTTCAACGACTACATCTTTGTGTCCAATGGATTAAGCTCCACGTCAGGCTATAAATAAAAAGAGCAGAGCACGCACAGATAGGAGATAGAGAATGAATAGCGGAGAGAGTGTTGTGCAAGTGCAGAATAGAAAACAAAGAAATGCACAACACATAGCGGTGCTCGTCGCAAGTTTGCACATTTTGTGGAAGCCGGTGTGCAAGCTGATTCAGTGCTTAGGTGTGAGATAATGCACTGATGGACTTCAAAGAACAATCCAGTCGACAGCACAAGCTATGGGAAGACATTTGTGAAACCAGCTCGGACAGGGGCACTTCCCAGTGTGTGAGATTTTATATTGGAGAGATTGAGCGTACATTATAAATCTCACACACAATTCACTCATATACTTGAGAGTTGAGTGAAACATAAAAATGAGTGAATCATAATCAAAACTCTCCATTGTAGTCTTTGGACAGAGACGTTAAACAAGTCTATTTGTCTTTCGTACTGAGACGTTAAAGAAGTGTGTGTAGCCTTTCTCACTGAGGCGTTAAAGAAGTGGAGTTAGACACGCGCAGCTTGCGGGCTGGTGTGCAGTGGTGTTGCTAGGAGTTCTTGCAGCTGCTGGTCGTAGGAGTGGGTTGTAGCGAAGGGTCGCTGCAATCAAATCCTTCTAGTGGAATCCTTCCCAACTACGGAAGAAGGGGAGACGTAGGAAATTCAGCTCCGAACCTCCATAAACAAATTGCAGCGTATTTCTTTATTGCTTATTGCATTTACATTCATATGCATTGCATGTTTGTTTAATATGCATAAAACAGTAAATGAGCTTTCGAATATAAGAGTTCAATTTGAGTTTTTTCCTCATGATTTTAACGCATTACTCAATCTGTATCTCGGTGCATAAACATTCAAGAACACTGAGCTATTGCAGCTCAAGTTGTAAGAAACCAGATTGTTAGCGTTGAACCAGCTCGTAGAGCAGCTGGTGATCTGGACCATCTCGTAGAGCTGTATTCCAACTTCACGTTAATCTGGTTTCGAAGTTGCGTGAAAATTTTAAACTCCCAAAATTTCAAAACTGCACGTAACTCATGGGGTTGGTGTTTGGGCTGTGTGAGAGCCTACGTGAGTTGTGGCAGAGCTCCTGAACACCACCTCCCATTTTTCGATCCCAACAGGTACGTCGCCAAGCTTAGCCTTGTCTTATCTTCAAACGGCATAAGGTCAAACAAGCCCACCATCTCCAACCATCCCTCTGCTGTATGAACACCTTCAACACCATGGAAGGTAGGAGGATCCACCCGCTGGAAATTGGCAAAATCCAATTCCAAATCATCTACTCGACGAGTCAGTTCTTCCACCTCAGCCTCAGTCTGTCTCTCACGACTGCGCACAGGGAATCTCGGCTGAACGTCGTCCTCCTCGTTAACTGGAACTCTTGGTTCGTCCGTAATCTGCCTACCAGTCCTCCTTTTACCTCTCCTTGGCAACATCTTAGAGGCAATTCAAGGTAAGCACACAAAGCATATAATCAGGTGGCCAAACACATAGGCAATAAGGATATCACAGAGATCACGGATATCACAATTATCCCGGAAGCCACAAATTTAATCAAGAATCAGAAATCCAAATTCTGTGCCTAGACTCGAGTGTGATAGAAAAGAAACGAGCTTATCCTAGTTTAAGCTCTGATACCAAAATGTCAGGCCCGGTGCTCAAAAACAAATATTAATTACATAATTAATCACAATTACACAGAAGCATAAAATATAGGCTAAAATTTTTCGTTTGGTCTGAACTAAAAATATCATTTAAAATACAATCATACTCAAATTACGGATTTTAACTCAAAAAAATCCACACCACACAATAACAGCACGTAAACAAATATTTACAACGAAAACAGATCTCTGAATACAGTAGACATACAGGGCATCCCCTGGTTCAATAGCTCTTTATATAAAATACAAAACTGGGACTCAACAGACGCTTAACCAACTGACGCACCACTCGGCCCAGCTGATTTGCCTAAAGAACCTGAATTGGCCAAATACAAAACCAAAGCAGCCCCAAATACGGGAAAACAGAGAGGTCAAATGTAACAACCCGTACTTTTCTTAGAAGAATTTAGAAGTTTTGGGGTTCAATTGAAAGTCATAAAGATTTTGAACATCCAAAATAAAGGATCGCTACTAACTTATTGGATTGAAATGAGAATCAAATCCAATAATTAAAAGGCGCGGAAATAGAAATCTAGTAATTTAAACCAAATGGTTACATTTGTTCATAATGAAGTCAGGAAACAGATTTCTTACGAAATAATTAAACTAGAAATCTTGTGATTTAAATCAACTGCAAAGGTTCGGTACATTACTGTATAACACAAAAAGGAAAACGTGAAATCTGGAACCAAAAGAAACGCTGAAATCTGATGTCCACGATAAACACCTCCTTCCTTTCTGTTCATTCCCCTCCAGCTCCTAACTGTTCATTACCTGGACTCAATGAAAACTAGTGAGCCAAAGTCTCAGCAGGTAAAGTCTGGAAATAACGAAAGCAAATCATACAATCGTTCAAAAGCTAATACATACTGGAGTCTGAACTTTGAATACGCTCAAGAATAAATAAGCGTAAAGCATAACTGTGAAATCTGGAAAAGAACGAAAGCATAAAACATAACTCGATTCTGAAAAACATTTTATTTAAGCATTCCTTAGTGATTAGAATCACACTTGTGCTCTTCATTCATTTTCTGGAAATTATGACAACACTTTAAACATTTGGTCCATTTCGTTTGATCAAACTCCTGATATCAGTCTTAGCACTATGGCTCATTGTTGAAGGGGTATATAGATCCGTCGATCCATAATCCTGAACCTGTTTTGAAGGGTATATAGTTCGTCAACCGTAATCCTGATCCTTCGTGGGGACCCTTTTGTTGTCATAACTTAAAACATTTCTTAAAACCTTCTGCTCTTTCTTTCTTTCGTAAAATCTGTTTTCTTTCTCTTGAACGTTTACTGGTTTTCTTTTGTCTAATGATGTTCTGGAATACTTCGAAGTTTTCTGTAATACTTACGAAGATGAAAACTGAATAAAAGCTCTCAAATCTGATCAATTGAATCGAATAAATCTTTTGAAATGATTCGGAAATGAATAAGGATTCCAAATCTATGCTTTCTGTCTCAATCGAAGAAGTATTGAAGAAGTAAAGGATGAAATCTGTTTTAAATGAACTGTAGAAATCTGAATCATATAGATGTATCTCAACGAAGAAGAAATAAAACAGATCTTTGTTGGTCAACCAGATGTCAACGCAACTTATACATGACGTCACCAGATCTTACCCAACTAAACGGGTAATTCAGATGTCATACTACTAATGAATAAACCAGATGTCACCTAATGAGACTGTTCCCACCAGATGTCAACGGTCAACTCAGAAGTCCACGAATTATAAAATAATGTGCCCTATACCAGATCTCACATATAAAAGAAGAAATCTGGAATAAAGAAATAGGTGAAGTCTGAATGAACATAAGTATTTCAACGAAGAAGAAACACTTCAGATCTCATGAACAAAGATAGGAATCTGAATTAACTTGCCACGTAAACAAACCTCTACTCTTAGAAATCTGTTCATCATAGAAATTCAACGAAGGTATAAGAACCAGATCTCATACTTAACCGTGTGGATAAACATCAATTATCACGGTTACCTTCTTCTGAAGAAATCAAAATATCTTACGAAATTTCTGGAAAAGATCGAATAAGCTACTTGTGAGCTACTTCGAGGAATGAATCATTGGGAAACTCAAGAATTTGCTAGATGAACATCATTAAACCATTTTCTAAAACATCTTTGAATCAAAATTACAGTAAACGTAACTTTTGCAAAAACAGAGCATGAACTTCTGGTTTTCTTGAAGAACAGCCGAAGCCATCTTCCTCTTCTTTAAAACATACATAAACATATAAAACAGAATTGAATATATGCTTTCTATTGAGTGAGCAAGAAACAGAGTTTACTTGCCTTAAATCTTTAACACAACAACAGCGTAAATCCAGCAAACCTCTACGCACCGCCTGTTTCTTGTAAAAAATTTGAAAGGATTTTGTTCGGCTTCTTCCAGGAGAGCACCGCTTCTAAATGATTTAATTTGAAGATAATGATGCATGAAGCAGCTTAACATCCTATTTATATGCTTTAAAATGTCTAATGAAGGAAGACACGTTTAATCAATATGCCCAAATTCCACTAAAGCGTGCTCTATTTTAAAATAAAGAAATGCACATTGAATCCGAACGTTTTTAATTAAAACAAAAGATTCAATTGGCTTGTAGAAATTGACTAGACATCTGCTATAATTGTATTCTTAACATCTAAATATCAACCCATAATAAAATGAAGGCTGAACATTACGTAAGACATGAAATCTGTACGTACATATCATGAAATCTGAATTTAGATTTTAAATAAAGAAAGCTAAATGACATACACATGAAATCTGAAACTCGATCAATTCAAGGATTGAAATAAAATAGCATTGTAATCCCTCAAATCTCATAATTTGCTAATTGTGGACTATGAAAAAGATCTGGTCGTTACAATCTACCCCCCTTAAAAAAATTTCGTCCTCGAAATTACTTACTTAAAGAGATCTGGGTAGCTTCTCTTCATATCAGATTCAACTTCCCAAGTTGTTTCTCTTTCTGAGTGATTGGTCCATCGCACTTTAACCATAGGAATAGTTCTGCTTCTTAACTTACGATTCTCTTGTGCTAAAATCTGGTGTGGAACTTCTTCGTAAGTCAAATCTGGTTCTAACTGAATAGGTTTATATCTAAGCACATGCGAAGGATTCGCGATATACTTTCTAAGCGCTGAAATATGAAATACGTTGTGAACAGTAGACATCTGAGGAGGTAGCGCTAAACGATACGCTAACGTTCCAATTCGTTCTAAGATCTGGAATGGTTCAACATATCTGGGACAGAGTTTTCCTTTCTTTCCAAATCTTAAGACACCTTTCATTGGTGAAATCTTTAGGAACACGTGATCTCCTATCTCAAAATTCAGATCTCTTCGACGATTGTCTGCATAACTTTTCTGCCTACTTTGAGCAGTCTTCATTCTTTCACGTATTCTTTTAATGTCGATGATATTAATAAAATTTTTCAACAAAATAATTACTCTAATCAAATCCTTAAAACTATAGCTACCCAAGTAGACCATATCTCAAATAATCTACCCCAAGCAAAACCATCAATCTTTAATGATACCACAGCAAAACCTTTTTTCCAAACAAAACCTCTTCCTGTTACAAAGGACAAACAAATAAACTTCAACACTAATACTGATTTCCTTCTCAATAAAATCTCTACAAAGTTATCATAAATTGGGACATCAGGTAGCAAAATTAATTGTGTTGAAACCAATACTTTCCAGAATAATGATTCTGAGATTTCCAACATTTCTGAATCTAACTCAGACTCAGACGCGGAAGTCAATATCCTTGAAAATCCTTTTACGGATGAAGAAGATCAAATTAATAAAATACAAAATTAATTGTGTTGAAACCAATACTTTCCAGAATAATGATTCTGAGATTTCCAACATTTCTGAATCTAACTCAGACTCAGACGCGAACGTCAATATTCTTGAAAATCCTTTTACGGATTAAGAAGATCAAATTAATAAAATATATAATAGACGACGAAGATTCAACAATAACCATAATACCACTCGTAATTATTATCGACGGCCTACGCCTGTTGATCTTGGTTACGAAGAAAGAAACCAATTCAAAAGCACAAAATATGATGGTCAATCCATAGTTGAATGGAATATCGATGGCAAATCTGAGTACGAAAT
>KV010128.1:10913-24208 GCA_001598015.1 Dorcoceras hygrometricum
AGAGGAGTCCAACGCTACCTCGCACGAGCAAAACAACCACCGGAAACGACAGGAAATCGCCGGAAAGCTCACGGCTGAATAGTGTTCTAGGGTTCGAAGGATAAGGAACGAAAGGTTGGGTTGGAAATATAAGTATGGAATTGATACCAAAATTCGAAGACCAAGTCTTCCTATAAATAGCACTAGCAACGACTGGAATGGAATCCTTCCAAAAATGGTGTAGGATGATAGAGCTTCTAGAGAGGAGTCCAACGCTACCTCACACGAGCAAAAAAACCACCGGAAACGACGGGAAATCGCCGGAAAACTCACGGCTGAACAGTGCTCTAGGGTTCGAAAGATAAGGAACGAAAGGCAGGAAATATTCTAAGTATAGAATCTGGTATCGAATTTGAAGACCAAGTCTTCCTACTAATAGCACTAGCAACGACTGGAAACTATACAAAAATTGTCCACCGACAAAACCAGTCGACACCATCAATTTCGAACCAGCAGGCACCCACAACCATCGGCTGGTCGAACCCTTCAACGCCTAATCCCAAACACATAAAACGAAGTCGTAGGACTCCACCTACGACTGGTTCCAAACCAAAAGCTGGACAGCCAGTCGACCGAACTCTAAAAATCAATCACAAAGCAAACCCTCGACTGGTCCTCAAAACGGCGTTGCACCAACTAATCCAGACGACGTCGCATAGGATGCTCAATCCTTAATACCAGATGCTGGTCATCCAGACGCAAGACACAAAACAACGCACAACGCTTCCCTCGTCTGGTACCAGTCGCAACGTACCAACACAACCAGTCGCAAGCACAGGAGCGCTGACCCGCGTTGACTTCTACCCTCGACTGGCCAACCGGTCGCAACATCTCACGAACACCAGTCGCAACAACTCCTCGCAGCTGGTACCAGTCGCAATACCTCAAACGACGGCGTTTCATGCCCTGCGCTACCAAAACAAGCTACGACTGTTTTCGCCACGGACCAGCTGCTAGCCCACAAACCAGCTTTTGCCTCAAAACTCAAAAACACGAAAACATCCAGAATTGCTCAACACACGAAATGGAACCCGAAAATGCAACTCAAAACAGAGATCTAAACCACAAAATCTCATGATCAACCGATTAATTCCAACAATTAATCCTTAATACAAAATCATGTCTCACATACATAATACAGGCAAGTAAACTCTGTTTCTTGCTACACTTATGAAAGCATATATTCAGTTCTGTATGCATGATTGTACGTTTTTTTAAAGGTTCGAGAATTTGCTACGGTTGTTCTTCAAACAGAAATTAAGTTCATACTCTGTTTTTATGATGAAGTACGTGTTTACTGTGATTTTGATTCAGAAATGTGTTAGAAAACCTTTTAATGATGTTCGTCCAGTAGTTTTTTTAGAATTATAAAGATTTTCTTCGAAGTAGCTCACAAGTAGCTTATTCGATTTATTCCAGAAATTTCTTGAGAACTTTTGATTTCTTCAGACTGAGGTTTCCTTCGTTGTTTACATTCGTTCAAATAATAAAGTCTGAAATCTGGTTCTTAAACCAAAAGCTGAATTTCCATATTGGACAGATTCTAAGTTAGAGTTCTAGTTTTTTTTTTTATGCTATTTAAAGTTCATCCGAGTTTTTTATCCAAATCTGAATTTGGTCAAAATCTGTTTCATTGACCATGTCGAATCTGAGTTGACCAATAGGCCAAATCTGAATTCTTTCTTCTTCGTTGAGATACTTATGTATAATTCAGATTTCATCTTTTTTATCAATCAGATCTTCTTCGATAGATACAGAAATTACAGATTTGAATCTATTGTTCATTTCCGCTTCAATTCAAAAGATTTATTCGATTCATTCAAACAGATTCGAGTGACTTTATTCATTTTTCATCTTCTCAAGTATTACAGAGAATCCTCAAAGTGTTTCAGAACATCAGCAAAATTATAAAACCATAAACCGTACCAAAATGAAAAGAAAAACAGATTTACAAAAGAAAGAAAGAGCAGAAAGAAATGTTTACAGAAAAGTTTTAGATTATGGTTTAGACAACATACGATCACAGGAGAGGGTGAGGACGCTGGCTGACGAACCAGTGTGCCCCTTTCAACTACGGAAGGGATTAAGATATGTTCGACGGGCTGTATACCCTTTATATGCGATAGATGGGTTTTGTACCCAGCTCTCTGACTCAGATACAGAGTTTGATCAAACGACAAACTTATGTACAGGTGTCTTGCCATAATTACCAGAAAAGAAAGAATAGAGCTCAGTGTGATTTTAATCACCAAGCTTAAAGAAAATGATTTCAGAACGTATATGTTTATTCTTTCATTCCATACAGATTTTACAGTTTATGTTAGTTAGCTTCATTATTCTTAAGTTATTCAGATTCAGTAAAGTAACAGATATTGTTTTCATGTTTTATTTGTTTTTGATATTCCAGATCTTACCTGCTGAGCTTCTAGGCTCACTAGTTTTCATTGAGTGCAGGTAATGAGCAGTAGGAGCTGGATGGTGATGAGATGATCGAAAAGATGTGTTTATCGTGGACATCTGTTTCAGTTTTTGTTCTTATTCAGTTTCAGATTTTGTTTTACAAAACTTTAGTTACAGTTTTGTATTATGACAGATTTCGGGTTTCTTCATTTTGTTGAAATCTGTACCAGTATTATTGCTTAATGAATTATCCAGTTTCATTATTTCAAAGACCAGATCTATTTTAGTTCCGTGCCTTTTTACTGTTTTCCAGATCTGTTTTCCAGTTATCGCATATGGTTTGCGTTTAATTGCATTTTAGCCCATAAATTAGTAGTGAACTGTAATTGTAAACAAGATCGAATATTTTGTGCTTTTCAATTTGAACCCAAAAGTTATTAATTTAGTTTAAGAAAGTCCAGTCTCTACAGTTGGTATCAGAGCATGGTCCTTGAGATAAACACGCTTCCAGTCTGAACAGCCCTCGCCACCCGCTTCTATATTTGTAAGTTTTATTTCATGTTCTAGCATATAAGTAATCTCATAATAGAATTGTGGTGGATTTGAGCTACCCTTACAGATATGGCAGGACGAGGTAGAGGAAGAAGAGGAACCATAGAAGGAGATAGTGAATCGTAGGGTACTAACCCTGTTTTAGCTAGTATGGCCCAACTTTTAGAACGACTGGTTGACCAAACCCATCAAGGATAGTCAAACAACAGGAAGAATGATTAGCAGAGAAGACCCACAGGAGAGGTTCAGAAGACAACGACCTCAGGAATTTGATGGTTCTACTGATCCGATTATAGCTGAAAGCTGGATCAATTCCATGGAAGTGATATTTGAGTATTTGCACCTGACAGATCAAGAAAGACCTCGATGTGCAATATACATGCTGAGAGGAGATGCAATGATATGGTGGGAAGGAGCCAAGTTAACAGTAGACTTGGAAATGCTTACCTGGGAGGAATTTAAGAGAGTATTCTATGAGCAGTACTTTACAGTAGACGTGAGGGAGGAGCTGCAGAATGAGTTCCTAAATCTTAAGCATGAAGGGATGTCTATGCGGGATTATATCCGCAAATTTGAGAGGGGATGCTATTTTGTTCCTCTAATTGGGACAAACGCAGATGTCAAGCTCCGGCATTTTATTAATGGGTTGAAGCACATGATTAAGCATGACGTTAGGCTTGCAGAACCCGTGGATTATAGAGCAGCTGTGAACAAAGCTCTACGGGCTGAACAGGATTGGAAAGCGATTGAAGATGAGAGACATTTGAAACGCCAAGCTTTCCAAAACAAGGATCGTAGACAATCTAAGAGGCCAAACAACCAACAAGGGTCTCAAGGAAAAGGGCCAATAGCGGCACAACCCATTTCTGCTGTTCCCAAACCTGGGAATAGGCCACCATGTCCAACCTGCAAGAGGAATCATGCGGGTCAATGTCATTTTGGGCAGAATGTGTGTTATACTTGTGGCAAGCCAGGCCACATATCCAAGTAGTGCACCCAGAACAAGCAACTCATCACCAGCAGAGCATATGTGATGACAGCAGACCAAGCTCCTATAGATACGACGGTTGTGACTGGTAAGATCGTTGTTTCTAGTATGTCTACGTTAGCATTGTTAGATTCTGGTGCAACCCATTCCTTTGTATCAGAAAAATTTGCTAAGAATTTACCAGTTAAACCAGAAGTAGTTGAAGTAGGATATAATGTCCAGATTCCTTTGGGAGAAATTATAGTAACCAATTATATTATTCGAAACTTAGAACTTAAGCTACAGGGGAATATTGTCTATGCAGATTTGATAGTATTGCCGATGCTTGAGTTTGATTTAATCTTGGGAATAGATTGGTTAACTAAGTATGGAACCGTTATAGATTTTAATCAGAGAACGGTTAATATTAAAATACCCAGTGGGATTTCGTTTTTGTTCAGAGCTGACAGATTTGATTGTACCCCTAAGATAATATCAGCTCTTAAAGCCCAACAATGTTTAAGAAACGGATGTCAAGGATTTTTAGTGAGTGCTTCATCGATAGAACAAGATAAGAAAATTAATTTGGAGGACGTAGAAGTAGTGAACAAATTTCCAGACCTCTTTCTAGAAGATATCTCAAGTCTGCCCCCAGATCATGAGTTAGAATTTACTATCGATTTAGTAACAGAAGCTGCTCCAGTTTCCAAGCCTCCTTACAGACTTGCCCCTAATGAAATGAAAGAGTTAAAAGAGCAGATCCAAGAGTTATTGGATAAAGGTTTCATCAGACCCAGTACTTCACCGTGGGGAGCTTCGGTGTTGTTCGTGAAGAAGAAAGATGGAAGCATGCGTCTGTGTATAGATTTTAGAGAATTGAATAAGTTAACAGTTAGAAATAAGTATCCTCGTCCTAGGATAGATGACTTATTTGATCAATTACAAGGAGCTGCTGTGTTTTTGAAGATCGACCTCAGATCTGGATACCATCAGCTATGAGTTAAAGACGCATACGTGTACAAGACCGCCTTTAGAACAATATATGGCCATTATGAGTTTTTAGTGATGACATTTGGGTTAACTAATGCACCATCGGTGTTTATGGATTTGATGAATAGGGTATTTCAACCTTTTCTAGACAGATTCGTTATTGTTTTCATAGACGACATTCTCATCTATTCTAAGAATAAATTTGAGCACACGGACCATGTTATAGAAATTTTGCAGATTTTGAGAACTAGGAAATTGTTTGCGAAGTTTAGTAAATGTTAATTTTGGATTGAAAAAGTTGTATTTCTTGGACATATCATTTCTCATAATGGGATAGAAGTAGATCCTTCTAAAGTTGAAGCTGTTTGGGAATGGCCTGTACCTAAGAGCGTAACAGAGGTTCGTAGTTTCTTAGGACTAGCAGGTTATTACCGAAGATTTATAGAAGGATTTTCTAAGATAGCTGTCCCTTTAACGTCATTAACCAAGAAGAATGCTAAGTACGATTGGACCCAAGAATGTCAGTCCAGTTTTGAGAAATTAAAGCTGGAATTAGTAGAAGCTCCTGTTCTGACGTTACCATCGGGGAAAGGAAATTTTTTTATTTTCACAGATGCGTCGAAGACGGGATTAGGAGATGTTTTGATGCAAGACAAGAAAGTGATTGCTTATGCTTCTAGACAGCTAAAGATTCATGAGATAATTACCCTACGCATAACTTAGAATTAGCAGCAGTGGTTTTCGCATTAAAGATTTGGAAACACTATCTTTATGGAGAGAAATACGAAATCTTCACAGACCATAAGAGCCTTAAGTATTTCTTTACCCAGAAAGAGCTTAATATGAGACAAAGAAGATGGCTCGAACTGGTTAAAGATTATGATTGTGTGATTAGCTACCACCCAGGAAAAGCCAACGTAGTAGCAGATGCGTTAAGCAGAAGAAACGTGGGTTAGCTCAAATCTCAGTTCAGATTCCATTAGCGAGAGAGATCGACAGATTTGAACTGTGAATAGTCGCGAAATATAATGCTGCTAAGCTATCAATTCTTACTATTCAGTCTACTTTGAAAGATTGGATTAGAGATGCTCAAGCAAGGGATGACCAACTTCATAAGTGGAAGAAACAGGATGAAGACAGAGGAGGAAATCTTTATATGACAGAAGGGGGAATTGTGAAATATCAGAATAGGTTGTGGGTACCGCACACAGATGATTTGCGCAAAGAGATTATGAATGAATCCCATAACATATCGTATTCAATTCACCCAGGAGGAACGAAGATGTATAAAGATTTGCAACATCTGTTTTGGTGGCCAGGAATGAAACAAGATATCTCCAATTTATTTTCTAGTGTTTAACATGCCAGCAAGTTAAAGCAGAGCATCAGAAACCAGCTGGGATGTTAAAGCCTCTCCCTATACCAGTATGGAAGTGGGATAATATAGCAATGGATTTCGTTGTAGGATTACCCAGGACACTTCATGGATTTAATGCTATTTGGGTTATCATTGATAGATAACTAAGTCAGCCCACTTTTTACCAGTTAAGACGATACGATCTGAATAGGTATGCCGAATTGTATGTTAAGGAGATAGTCAGACTTCATGGAGTTCCAAGTTCTATAGTATCAGATCTGGATCCTAGATTTACCTCGATGTTTTGGAGAAGCCTACATAGAGCCATGGGAACTAAGTTAACCTTCAGTACAGCGTTCCATCCACAGACCGATGGACATTCAGAAAGAGTTATTCAAATACTGGATGATTTGCTTAGTGCGTGTGTTCTCGAAGTTGCAGATAGTTGGGATTCTAAATTCCCCTTAGTTGAGTTCACTTATAACAATAGTTACCAAGCTTGATGGAAATGGCTCCATACGAAGCTTTGTATGGTAGGAAATGTAGATCCCCGATACATTGGGATGATGTAAGTGAAAGGACAGAAATAAGATCAGATATTATAGAACAGACTGCTGAAGCTATCAAAAGAATTTGTGATCTAATGAAGACAGCACAGAGTAGACAAAAGAGCTATGCAAATAGCTATCTCTGGGATCTGAATTTTGAAGTAGGAGATCATGGGTTTTTGAAGGTAGCACCTATGAAGGTAGTAATGAGATTTGGAGGAAAAGGAACATTAAGTCCTAGATTTATTGGACCATTTCAGATTCGGAAAAGATTGGAACTTTAGCCTATCATCTAGCGTTACCTCCAGAGATGTCAGCTGTGCACAATGTGTTTCACATATCATCTCTGAGGAAATACATTGCGAATCCTTCACATGTACTTAGACATGAGCCTATCCAGCTATCATCAGATCTGACATTCGAAGAAGTTCCAGAGAAGATTCTTTCGAGAGAGAATCGTAAGTTAAGAAATAGGACTATCCCTATGATCAAGATTCAGTGGGAAAACCACACTGAAAGAGAAGCTACGTGGGAAGTCGAATCTGATATGCAGAGAAGCTACCCAGATCTGTTTAAGTAAGTAATTTCGGGGATGAAATTCTTTTAAGGAGGGTAGATTGTAACGCCCAGACACTTTATTAGCCACAATTAGAAAGTTTATAGACTTGAGAGATTAAATTGAAATGCTATTTTATTCAACTTTTATTTCGGTTGAATTCCAGATTTAAGAACACGTGAAATCAGCTCTAATTTTTATCAGTTGAGTTTCAGATTTGAGAATGCAATTTCAGGAGCTGTCTGGTCCATCCTTACAAGCCAATTGAATCCTTCTTTTTAAATAAAATGGTTCAGTTTTATAGCATCAGCTTTCATTTTAAAATGGAGTAGCAATTTTAAAAGATTTTGACATATTGATTAAACGTGTTTCTCCCTTAGACATTTTAATTCATATATATAGGATGTTAGCCACATCATACATCATTATTTGCAAACAAAACACTTTTCGAAGTGGTGCTCTCTGTAAAGAAGCCGAGCAAAGTTTTCAAAGCTTTTCGAAGGAGACGAGCGGTGCGCACGTGATTTGCCAGATTTCATCTGTAATTGTGTTACAGAATACAAGCAAGTAAACTCTGTTTATTGCTACACTCATGAAAGCATATATTCAGTTATGTATGCATGATTGTACGTGGTTTTAAAGGTTTGAGAATTTGCTACGGTTCTTCTTCAAACAGAAAGAAAGTTCATACTCTGTTTTTATGATGAAGTACGTGTTTACTATTATTTTGATTCAGAAATATGTTAGAAAACCTTTTAATGATGTTCGTCTAGTAGTTTCTTGAGAATTCTAAAGATTTTCTTCGAAGTAGCTCACAAGTAGCTTATTCGATTGATTCCAGAAATTTCTTGAGATCTTTTGATTTCTTCAGACTGAGATTTCCTTTGTTATTTACATTCGTTCAAATAATAAAGTCTGAAATCTGGTTCTTAAACCAAAAGCTGAATTTCCATATTGGACAGATTCTAAGTTAGAGTTATGTTTTGTTTATGCTATTTAAAGTTCAGATCCGAGTTTTTGATCCAAATCTGAATTTGGTCAAAATCTGTTTCATTAACCATGTCCAATCTGAGTTGACCAATAGGCCAAATCTGAATTCTTTCTTCTTCGTTGAGATGCTTATGTATAATTTATATTTCGTCTTTTTATCAATCAGATCTTCTTCGATTGATACAGAAATTACAGATTTGAATTCCTTGTTCATTTCCGCTTCAATTCGAAAGATTTTTTCGATTCATTCTAACAGATTCGAGTGACTTTATTCATTTTTCATCTTCTCAAGTATTACAGAGAATCCTCAAAGTGTTTCAGAACATCAGCAAAATTATAAAACCATAAACCGTACCAAAATGAAAAGAAAAACAGATTTACAAAAGAAAGAAAGATCAGAAAGAAATGTTTACAGAAAAGTTTTAGATTATGGCTTAGACAACAGACGGTCACAGGAGTGGGTGAGGACGCTGGCTGACTACCCAATGTGCCCCTTTCAACTACGGAAGGGATTAAGATATGGTCGACGGACTGTATACCCTTTATATGAGATAGATGGGTTTTGTACCCAACTCTCTGACTCAGATACAGAGTTTGATCAAATGACAGACCTCATGTACAGGTGTCTTGCCATAATTACCAGAAAAGAAAGAATAGAGCTCAGTGTGATTTTAATCACCAAGCTTAAAGAAATGTTCAGAACGTATATGTTTATGCTTTCATTCCATACAGATTTTACAGTTTATGTTATTTAGCTTAATTATTCTTAAGTTATTCAGATCCAGTAACGTAACAGATATCGTTTGCATGTGTTATTTGTTTTCGATATTCCAGATCTTACCTGCTGAGCTTCTAGGCTCACTAGTTTTCATTGAGTGCAGATAATGAGCAGTAGGAGCTGGATGGTGATGAGCAGATCGGAAAGATGTGTTTATCGTGGACATCTGTTTCAGTTTTTGTTCTTATTCAGTTTCAGAATTCGTTGTACAAAACTTTAGTTATAGTTTTGTATTATGACAGATTTCGGGTTTCTTCATTTTGTTGAAATATGTACCAGTATTATTGCTTAATGAATTATCAAGTTTCGTTATTTCAAAAACCAGATCTGTTTTAGTTTCGCGCCTTTTTATTTTTTTCAGATCTGTTTTCCAGTTATCGCATATGGTTTGCGTTTAATTGCATTTTAGCCCATAAATTAGTAGCGAACTGTAATTGAATATTTTGTGCTTTTCAATTTTGAACCCCAAAGTTCTTAATTTTGTTTAAGGAAGTCTAGTCTCTACAGTTTCGGTCGTGAGAGAGCCTACGTGAGTTGTGGCAGAGCTCACGAACAACCCCGATTTTTTTATCCCAACACATATGTTTTTCTGCTTGCTGTTTTTCTTGTAATATATAGTTGTGCAATACTATCCGTTGGACACAAGTTGTAGCCATTGTAAAGTCTTCTGAAAATTTCTGACAAAGTTGTACCTTGTGTCCTTTGTCAATAAATGCAATTGCAGGGTTTGTAAACTTTGAGTTCTCTTCATTTAATGTGTTGTAGCCTTTGATTAAATTAAGCTATGTCTTGATGTAGACGTTGCAGCAAATCAGTATGAACTCGATTAAACAATTCCTCTTATATGCTCAAGTTAAAACTGTTTTACTCTTAATGAACTGGTCTCTGAGTTGTTTGCTGTTCTCTGAGCTGGTTGCTGAACTCTAGGCTGGTCACTCAACTGATATCACCCAGCTGGGCTCTACCAGTTGGTTTCTGAGCTGGTTTTTCCCAGCTGGTTGCTCAGTTTATCCTGATTAACACTCCTCTTATAATTTGTCTGAGCTGATTCTAATTTGTTCTGTTCTGAGCATTGTACATCTTATTCTCCATTGAACTGCTCTATGCTGCACTTGCTCTGAACTTGGATGTTACTGCTAGATTAGTTCGGGCGTCCCCTTACTTTTCCAGCTTAGACATTTCCTCAACTGTACCAGCTCGGGCGTCCCCTCCAGTTCCAGCTTGGACATGTGAACAACATCAGCGTACTGTTCCGGCTCGTACTGTTCCAGCTCGCGTCCGATCTGGTCCAATTCGTATCTGTATGTTTCAGCTCAACCTGCGCACTTAAGTTAAATCATTAGTAAAGTAACAGCAGGTTTTGTGTTAATCAAAATTAAGATTCTGGTCTGTAAACACAGATCCGACAATCTCCCCCTTTTTGATTTGCACAAACCCTGAATAAACGGAAACACGAAATAACAGTTTCAAAAAATTTCTCCCCCATTTTGTGGGAATCACAAAGGGTTCCGTAATCTTGTCTCTCCCTTAATATTTTAAAACAAAGCTGATGGATCTGTTTTTACAGATCCTGATTAAGTTTTGAATTACACAAAACCTGTTATTGTGTTTCTAACAATTCCACTAGAGTGTGCAGATATCAGCAGGAAGAAGCATATTGCGCAAAGAAGATAAGCAGCTTAATTTGTCCAGCAGATGGTTTGACAAGATTAAGTTCAGCAGCTGGTTTAGTTCATCATTGTATACGGCAGCTGGATTAGCAATGGAGACGTCCAAAGTTAAGTCAGGTGTTCGAAATCAGGCGGAGGCCAAGTTGAACCAGCTGGAAGAGGAATTGAGAAGTCTGCTGGAGAAATAGATCGAAGAAGAAGTTGTTCAGTGAAGCGTTAACAAGAGCGGGTATCAGCAGTGATGACGTCAGCATACATTCTGGAGAAAGCAATGAGCAGCAAGGATGACGTCATCACAATCAGCAGATGAGAAGAGAGTCGCTAGTTACTGTTGAAGAAGCTATTGTCAGTTACTATTCACGAAGCTGTCGGCAGTTGCCATTCATATTACTATTGACGAATCTGTTAGCAGTCGCGCTTCTTATTACTGATGACGAATCTGTTAGCAGTCGCGCTTCTTATTACTGCTGACGAATCTGTTAGCAGTCGCAATTCTAATTACTGTTGACGAATCTGTTGACAGTCGCTATTCAAGAAGCTGTTGACAGCTGATGAGCAATGTTGAACAAGAAGCTGACAACAGCAAACGTAACAGTGAAGAAAGCGACGTCGTAGAAGAAGAATCCAGTCGCAAGCTATTGTTAACCAGCAGATGGCTACAGTGGAATATGTGAGATCCACATCCGGTATCAAGTACCCAAGAATTCGAATTAAGAGACATATTTATTTCAATATAGAACATACCTTTCGCAGTTCGCAACTGCTCGAGGTACTCCTTGCAGTTCCTCCTCCAATGCCCAGCCTTGTGGCAGTGGTGGCAAACATCCTCATGCTTGTTTGGTTTGGAAGCCTTTGCCTTTGGCTTCTTGGCGGACTTTTCCTCTTTCGCAGGAGCAGAACGCTTCTTGCTCTTGCGTCTGGGCCCCTTCTTCGCAGAGGAAGAAGAACCCAGAAGGAGGACGGGTTTGTCCTTCTTTATGGTCCCCTCAAACACTACAAGCATGTTTACCACCTCTTCAAGAGTGGCTTCCAGCTTGTTCATGTTGAAGTTGACCACAAAGGGGTCAAATGCAGCAGGCAGTGAGAGGAGAAGTACATCCACAGACAACTCATGTGGAAGTGCGATATCAAGGCCCGACAGCTTTTCAACGAGCCCAATCATGCGAACCCCATGCTCGCGGACCGAAGTCCCATCGCGCATGCGGCTCGTCATCAGCTCCTTGACAGCCGTGAACCTCTCATGTCAAGAGTTCTCCCCGTACAGCTCTTTGAGATGATGAAGTATGTCAGCAGCATATTTCTTCTTCTCAAAACGCCGTTGCATTTCATTGGACATCGATGCCATCACATAGCACCGAGCTTTAACCTCGTCGTCCCACCATTGTTTAAGCGTTACCAGCTCCTCAGGGCTGATATCGGCAGGGGCAAACTTAGGAGCAGTCTTCTCTATCGCATAGAGAAGTTTCTCCGAGGCCAATACAAGATTGAGGTTGCGGAGCCAGTCTTGGTAGTTAAGACCAGTGAACTTGTTGCTATCCAGTATAGCAGCGAGCGGATTTCTCATCGAAACCATTTTATATGCAGTTATACTGAAGAAAACGGACATACGTTACTAACTATATAAGATATAAGCTAAGACATAAAACATGGTCATTTAGTTTTATGAATTACCCTCCCACTATTTTAACGATTTCACCACCCTCTGATGAAATCGAGAAAACAAGTTTCTTTAGTGGGTACACGGAGCCCAATCAGGCGATCATGGACCCGAATAATATCAGCCATCCATGACCCCCAGAAGGTAGTTTCCGATTGCAGCCGATGCAACCTCCATGTATTCACCTCACGTCCAGTAAGGGCCCAATAATATGACGCCGTTTACTATCACGTGTCAAGACGACCCATCAATGTTGAGTCGTGAAGGACGGTCCCCTTAACGTCCCCAATAATATGAGCCAACGTTAAAGGGAGTTCCAACCGACTCACAACAGTTGTCAATGACGTGGACAGCTTTCCGGCATGTATGACCCCCTCAATAATATGAGTCGGGCCATGTATACGGGTAGCATCGACGTACACCCATTGTTGATGGAAGGTAGGGTTAATTTAAACAATTTTAAATACCCTTTTGTTTATCGAATAAACATTTATCTTGATATGAGTTTTAAATCCAATTTAAAACGAGGGATTTTAATTTTGAAAAATTTGGTCTCATGCACATTTAAATCTAATTTAAAACATGCAAACATGCGGATTCAATTACACTATATATCAACATATATAAAGTAACATTGGGATGATCGATTGTGAGAGCTATGCGGTCCGTGGTTGCCAGCCACGGACCTGGGTCCAATCCTAGGGGTAATGCAATATGCAATGCAATCCTATTACAATGCTTTCCGATTTTACAGATCTTCGGTCTTCAATATCTTGATTGTCATCTCCACC
>KV010129.1:40473-53596 GCA_001598015.1 Dorcoceras hygrometricum
AGCAGTCATCAACAAGAATCTTTCGCGGGTCACTGCATCAAAAGACCCTGCTTTGACATAAATGGTCTTTGCCAGAATGTCTCTTAGAAGTCGATACTCGATCTTCATTTCCCTCTTGTGATAGGAAATGCTCACCTTCTCTTTAGATTCATAAAATAGGCTTCGTGCATCAAAAATCTTTCAGAACTTCTGACAAATCCATCAAACCCTCGGTTGGCAGTACAAATGCCGTAGCGAAAATCTCTTCAGAAATTTCAATCGTCATTCCCCCTATGGTGCTGACCACCATTCCATCTCTGACTAAACCATTTTCGAAGAACTCGGTGAGTGCAGCTTCGTAGAAGATGGCGGGACAACCCAGAAAGTCCTTAAAATACGGCTTCGTGCATCAAAAATCTTCAGAACTTCTGACAATCCATCAAACCCTCGGTTGCAGTACAATGACCGTAGCGAAAATCTCTTCAGAAATTTCAATCGTCATTCCCCCTATGGTGCTGACCACCATTCCATCTCTGACTAAACCATTTTCGAAGAACTCGGTGAGTGCAGCTTCGTAGAAGATGGCGGGACAACCCAGAAAGTCCTTCAACCCCGTCGCAATAAACGATTCAAACATTTGTACAAGTCCAGCATCGTCAATGCTGAAGACTGAGTCGAAATCGATGTGAAGGCTGCTGCTAATCAAAGAGGATGCCACCGTCGTCGTTGAATGAGTGAATATTGCCTAAAAAATATTCACAGAAGAACACAAGAGAGTACGAGAATACCAGAGAACAAAGTTTGCAAGGTAAGCGAAAAGTGAATAGAGAACGACGTAATATATTCAGGGAATGCCATAAAATTACTGGAGAGAGAATATGTAGATGTGACTTTTCGAATGATGACAACAAGTTTCAATCATCCAGCGGCGCGTACAATTTTGGAAATGATTTTTGAAGATATTTTCAAAATATTTTAATCGTACAATGAAAATGCGCGCCATTCATATTATGTCACAGCTGGTGCAGCAAATGTAATATCATTACTGCTGATTGAATATATCGTTGAGGGTGGCAGGAGATGATCACAAATAAGCATCAGCTGTGTATATGTAACATCTGAGTGTGTCCAGACGTAACATATTCATCTGACGTCACGCTTAACAATTCAGCTCCTAGTTCCCTCTACAACTGGTATTATTCCAACGCGAGAAGCTTGCCTCAGCTGAAAGTCTTAGCGTTCCCCCTGAACAAAAGAATTGCAGCTGATTTAAGCGACAGCTGACAACCTGCAAAAATGCGTTAGCTCACAGACAATCAAGGCAGTTCAAGGAGACCTAAGATGTTTCTAAAATAAGAACACTTAGCGTCTGGTAGAGGCTTTGTGAAGATGTCAGCAACTTGCTGCTCAGTCGACAAGTACTCCAACCGGATGTCCTTCTTTAGTACAAGGTCCCTTATGAAATGATTCCTGATGTCGATGTGCTTTGTTCTTGAATGCAGTTCTGGATTCTGGGTGATCGCGATCGTACTAGTGTTGTCACAGAGATTATGCGCTTCAGAAGCATCGACTCCATAGTCCTTCAGCTGATGTTGTATCCAGAGGATTTGAGCACAGCAGCTACCAGCTGCAAGATACTCCGCTTCAGCTGTTGACGTTGCGATGGACGTCTGCTTCTTACTAAACCAGGAAATCAGTCGATCCCCTAAAAATTGACAAGTCCCACTTGTGCTCCTGCGATCAATCCTGCATCCTGCGTAATCTGCATCACTGTAACCGATTAGTTGAAAGCCTGAGTCTTTGGGATACCAAAGACCCACATTGTAAGTACCCTTTAAATATTTCAATATTCGCTTTACAGCTATGTAATGCAATTGCTTTGGCTCTGCTTGGAATCTAGCACACATACAGGAAGCAAACATTATGTCTGGTCTGCTAGCAGTTAAGTATAACAAAGAGCCTATAATACCACGATAAAAAGATACCTCAATGGCAGTTCCAGCTTCGTCTTTATCCAGTTTGATTGAAGAGCTCATAGGGGTCGCTGCAGCTGAACTATTTTCCATGCCAAATTTCTTCAGTAGTTCCTTCGTATATTTCGCCTGGTTAATGAATATACCATTCTCCAGCTGTCTACCTTGTAATCCCAGAAAGAACGTCAGCTCCCCCATCATACTCATCTCAAATTTATCCTGCATAAGCTTAGAAAACTTCTGGCACAATTTGGGGTTACTTGACCCAAAAATTATATCATTGACATATATTTGAACTAATAAGACATGATCAGCTTTAGTGAATTTAAACAATGTCTTATCAACTGTGCCTATTGTGAAGTCATGCTCGATTAGGAATTTTGATAGTGTATCATACCAAGCTCTGGGTGCTTGCTTCAACCCATAGAGAGCTTTATCCAGTTTGTAAACAAAATCTGGATGTGTATGATTTACGAAGCCAGGAGGTTGTGCAACATACACTTCCTCTGTTAAGATGCCATTGAGAAATGCACTCTTAGCATCCATTTGAAATACTTTAAAATCCTTGTATGCAGCATAAGCTAAAAACATGCGAATGGCTTCTAATCTAGCTACTGGTGCAAAGGTCTCATCAAAATCTATTCCTTCCATTTGCCTAAATCCTTGTGCTACCAGTCTAGCTTTGTTTCTAGTAACTACGCCATCTTCATTCAGTTTATTTCTAAAGACCCATCGAGTTCCTATGAATGAATGATTAGAAGGTCTAGGTACAAGTTGTCATATGTTATTACGCTTAAACTGATTTAACTCTTCCTGCATTGCATCTATTCAGCTGGGGTCAGCTAAGGCTTCATCTATCATCTTAGGTTCTATATACGATATGAATGCAGAATCAAAATGATCATGAGATATCTAGCCTCGTGTGCAAACAGGAGATTCGAAATTACCTATGACTTGCTCGGGTGTATGATTTTTATTCTACCGAAGATCAAGTGCTCTTTGTTCCCCCTGCGTCGTTGGCTGGATAACAACTGGATCAGCTGATGCCAATTGATATTATTCGTTATTGGCTTGTGCATCAGGTTCCAGCTGTTGTGATTTATCTTCCAGACGTGAGTTTGGATCAGCTCTTGTTCCAGTTGTTGGTCTGGATACAAGTTTATGATCACTTGCGACTGATTGTCCAGACGTTGGTCTTGATACCACTTGATACGATGTGCTCGTGCCTTGTTTTCCAGCTGTTGATGTAGATGCCAATTGATAATCTGTACTGGCAGCTGGTATTTCAGACGTTGGTTTGAAACCAAATGAGAAACGCTTGCGTCTGCTTGCGCAACATCTGATCGAGTGTCGTCTGGTTAAACATTGGTCGCTTCTTCCAGCAGCTGCCACACTTGGGAAGATCTGACCCTGTGTAGAGACATCGTTAGTTAAATCGATGACTACTGGATTACCTGTCAGATCTTGTTGTGCGTTGTTGTGCAGTGTGTCCACTGCTGGTTGTTCTTCAGCTGATTGTCTTTGTGGAGCCACATCATCATCTGAGTCATCAAGACTTGTTGATTCCAGACGTGAACACAAATCATGAAGGCTTGCAGCTGAATTGGATCTAAAGCTTGTTTCATCAAACACCACGTGTGCTGATTCTTCAACAGTTAGACTTCTATTGTTGAATACTCGATAAGCCTTGCTCACTGCTGAATAGCCTAGAAAGATACCTGCATCAGATTTTGGTTCAAAGGCTGTTAGGTGCTTTTTGCCATTATTATGAATAAAACATCTGCACCCAAACGCCCTGAAGTAAGATATATCAGGTTTCTTGCCATGCCAGATCTCATATGGGGTTTTATCGTGCATTCTATTAATCATAGATCTGTTTTGAGTGTGACACGCTGTATTAACTGCTTCTGCCCAAAATTTTTGTGAATGCCGGAATAAGCAATCATAGATCTAGCAGCTTCTTTTAAAGTACGATTTATTCTCTCAGCTAACCCGTTTTGCTGAGGAGTTCTAGCTGCTGAAAGCTCATGTTTTATCCCTAAGTCTTCCAAATAAGAAGTCAATTTATGATTTAAAAACTCAGTACCACGGTCACTTCTTATTCGGTTGACTGAACAAGATTTGTCATTTTGTAAATGTTTTAAAAGGCGTATCAGCTGGTCGGCGGTTTCAGATTTTGCTTTTAAAAATAACACCCAAGTATATTTTGTAAAATCATCAACGACTACAAAGGTGTAATTCGTTCCCCCTAAGCTCGTTACTGAAATAGGACCAAAAAGATCCATATGCAAGAGCTCAAGGCTACGGGAAGAACATTTTCCGCCTTTCTTTTTGAAAGTTGATTTTATTTGTTTTCCCAGCTGACAAGCGGCACAAACCTTGTCCTTATAAAAGTTGATTTTTGGCATACCAGAAACCATATCATGTTGACTCAAATTGGCAAGTGTTTTGAATGATAGATGATTCATTCTTTGATGACACAACCATCTCTTGGAAGAGCCAGCTTCAAGGCACAATTGTTCAGATTCCAGCTGCTCTGACCAATCGATAATGTAGGTATTCCCCGATCTTTTACCCACCAATACGGTCAGACCATTTGAGTTCTGAACTGTGCATGTGTGTTGTTGAAAGTTAACTATGTAACCTTTGTCACACAGCTGACTAATGCTAATTAAATTATAACGGAGATTATCAACAACTAAAATATCTGAAATAGAAATGTTACCATGGGTAAGCTTACCCTTACCCACAGTGTTACCGTGAGCGTTATCACCAAAGACTAGCTCCTTTGTGTGGAACGACATCTGTCAACAGCTTTTGGTTCCTCGTCATGTGTCTCGCACAACCGCTGTCCAGGTACCATATGGTTGATACATCTACTGGTTCATACATGTTGTCCTGCAAACATACAAACAGCTTTTGGTACCCAATTTTACTTGGGTCCAGATCGGATTACCCCTTTCGGGACCCATACTTGAATTACCTTAACAGTTTTTCCAGTACTAGAGTCCGTGAGGGTCTGTGCATAATTACAGTGAGATCTTTTGAGTTTTGATTTCATACTTTGACCACTTAGATCTCTCCTCGCCTGAACCTTTTTCCAATCATATTTTAACTTCATTGAACTACGCCATGACTGGTTAGGAACAAATGACTTTCGACCAGCTTTTGCTTTGTCTTTGTCCAGTTTGTTCTTTAGCCAGATTGGCTTGGAGTTCTCAGGTTTGGAATAGCCGATAACAGCTTTTCCTTTCTTATTCAGCTGTGAAGAGTTATGTTCATTGTATGTCATCGACTCACAGCAGTCATATATCACGCTGGCTTTGACAAAGCTCATTTTATTGAACTTGTCATACACCGGCTGTGATTGAGTACTTGTTTCTCCTTCACTTCTTTCACCACTATTGAAACCCAAACCAGTTTTATCATTTACTGGCTTTTGACTTTCTTGCAGCTTGTGGAGAGAACGAGAAGACTGGTTCCAGGAGCTCATTACTTCATTTAATCTTTCGATTTTAGCTTTGAGCTCACTAGACTCTTCTCTCAACAATTTATTCTCAACTGTCAGCTTACTCAACTCGATTTTCAAACTGTTAGCTTCACCAAGTTCAACAGTGCTTGGTTCAGCTGCACCATTTTTCAATCACTGTTTTCAGCTTTAACTTCCTCGAATGTGTGAGAAAGCTTCTTGTACTCTTTTACCATGTAATTAAGTGCACTGACAAGGTCTTCACGTGTAAATTCAATATTGGAGAAATCAAATACCTCGTCATCTGATGTTTGATCAGCCATGAGACAGTGAACCTCGTCTTGTTCACTATCGCTGGATGAGGAAATGCTGGAAGTAGAATCTGAATCGATGTCTGCCCATCTTTTGGTGCTTTCCTCAGCCACAAGAACTTTGCGATCATTCCTGCGGCTGGTCCTCTTATCACGTCGTGTCCTCATTTGTCCTTCTTTAGATCTATCCTTGGATTTGTTGACAGTTCTCTCATCTGTCTTGTCATCGCGTTTGTATCGATCCTCCTTCTTGTCATCCCTCCTGTATCTATCGTCTTTCTTGGGTCTGTTGCAATCAGCTGCAAAGTGACCTGGTCGGCCACAGTTAAAGCAATTTTGATCAGTGGAAATCTTTTCAGATTTATTTGCATTATATTGAAAAGAGGGGTTGTAGGATCTTCTCATAAATTTCCCAAACTTCTTTACGAAGAGGGACATTGCGTCATTGCTGATCTGCTCAGCTGATTTGCTTGTGCTAGGACAGCACTGTTCAACAGATGTTGTAGCTGCCAGCGCTTTGGTCGGCTGGGAAGTAGATGGCGCTTCAGATCTTGTTTCGAGTTCAAACTCATATGCTTTCAGATTTGCGAATAGGTCGTGAAGCTCCAACTTATTCAGATCCTTTGATTCGAGCATGGCCATCGTCTTCACGTCCCACTCCCTGGGCAGCGCTCTCATAACTTTGAGTGCTAGCTCTCTGTTGCTGTACTCTTTGCCTAGACTTGTCAGTTCGATCACAACAGCACTAAATCTCTCGTCGAATTCAGCCATTGTTTCGCCATCCTTCATTTTTATAGACTCGTACTTCTGCTGGGCTACTATCAGTTTGTTCTCTTTTGTCTCGTCATTGCCCTCGTAGATTTGTATCAGTTTTTCCCATATCTCCTTGGCAGTAGTACATGCCTTGATCTTGCTGAACATGTTCTTGTCCAGCGTCTTATAGAGAATGTCTCTGGCCACGTTGTCCAGATTGGCTTTCTTTTTATCCTCGTTGGTGTAATCATGTCTGCTCTTCTCCAGAAACTGAGGCTCGCCGCTAGTTATCGCAAATGCTAAATTCGGCTTCATTATCTTCAATGGCCCTTCTGTGATAACCGACCACATGTCATCATCTAGAGCAGCCAGATTCGCCTGCATGCGAATCTTCCAATCATCGTAGTCCTCCTTGGAAAACATGGGAATCTTATTGTGCGAAGTCGACATTTTAATATAAGATAAAGCACAAACAAAAAAACTGTTCAATAACTGAGATGCGCAGGCTCTGATACCAATTGATAGGATCAATATGGCACGAAAACGGCCCTAGGAGTTCAGAAGGGGGTGGGGTTGAATGAACTCCTTGGTATTTTAGATTTTCGAAACCGTTTAAAATAATTTTTACAAGCACCGCTTAACTTAAGTCCGAGTTACCAGACTTAAGGTATCTCAGTTTAACTGCTGATTTCCTGGCTAACAAATATGTGCGGAATAAAGCCAATTGATCAGTGAACAGTGTAACAAGTAAGTAAATGCGTAATGTAAAAGTTAAGGGACATAGTTTGTTTGTGGAAGTTCGGATATAAATATCCTACGTCTCCCCTTCTTCCTTTTCAGGAAGGTTCCACTAGAAGATTTGATGTGTGCAGGCCTTCTACAAACACCCGATCACCGAGCCTTGCTCCAGGTGAACTCCTAGCAACACCAAATACAAAGTGCAGATGCAGCTGCTGAAAATAGGTAACGTAATGATGTTTTTCGAACTGCTTCACAAAGCCAGTTCGTCACAGACTCAATAAAATATGACAGTGAAATACAAATCTATGAGACTGTAAATTCTATGGTTTCTAAACAACGAAACACGATTCAAAAGATTGAACCAGAGAATGACTCAAAGGTAAATTTATGTGGAGATCAACACTTGTGTTCTTCGAGTTGTATGAGCTTCTTGAGAGTAACTTCAACAGATAGTAAGCTCGAGAATGATTGAGATAGAAAAATGGCAGAGTAACGGCAAGTGGTCGAGAGCAAAAGATGTTTCTTCAAATCAAACTTCTGCTATTTATACTCTTCGCTCAACGGTCAAATAATTCTTTAAAGGGAACAAAATCCCTTTTGAAATTCTGATACCCAATCAACCGTAAACTCTGCTCCACTACAAGGTAAATTGCACACCGTCAGAGCCAAAATGTCGTTTCCATATTTGTGCAATCACCGTGTAACAACCTCTGTATATCACGTACTATTTGCCCAAAATAGTACCAATCTTGTCTCCTTAATTCCAGGCATATGTATGATTCAATCTTCACCATTGATTTGCTCCAATTTGAACTCTGATTACGTTTGAATCGATTCGCGTTTGCACCTGAATATACTCCATTGATTTCTCTCATCGTTGTTAAGGAAGTTGCAGCTGAAATATGCTTGAAAATATGTGCAACGACTGATAGCTTCAACGTCTGAAATATTTTCTTGTTTGTATAAAAATAACTCCAACGTCTGAGTGATAACCAACGTCTGAATCTACGCATTAATCCATAGTCTGAATTCTAGCGCAAAACCATACGCTGTCGTTTCAACTTATCTAAACGACGTAGTTTTGCAACTTGTCAATATCCACTCTGTCGTCTGAAAGGTTGCGTCTGATATTAAATCAACACCTGAATCCTTGCATAACCCATCGTCTGAATTCTAGCGCTAATCAAAACGCTGCGTATCAACTTACTCAAACGACGTAGTTTTGCGACACACAAATATTTGCGTCTGAAATCTATTCAACTGTAGTCAACGTCTGAAATATCCTTCTAAGAGAAGTACCTTGCGTCTGAATATCCAAGTGCTGAAATCCAACCAACGAATGATTCAACAGCACTATAGCCAACTACTGAGAATAAATACCCAACTGTTGAATTGAATGCCAGAGTCTGATTGCATAACCTTTGATCAACGTCTGAATTGCAACTACTGCTGACATAAGAACCTGAAACCAGAAACTGATAACCCGAGAGATTTCAACATCTGAAATAATATACTATCAACTGAATGCTTCAACTCAACTTCTGAAATAATCCCGAATACCAACATCTGAATTATCCTGACGTCTGAATATACTTTCCTGTTAATTGCAATGGCTGATTGTCCAGTAGTTACTTTGCACCAATACTTGTCTTATTTTGTTATCACCAAAACTATAAATTTTATCCTAACACGTATACTCGGACATCACAAGAGATAGAGACAAGAGAAGGTCACAGACAGAGGATGTGTACCCTCTATGGAAACATTATCAGCTGGAAGGAAAGTCTACAGTCCATTGTGGAACTGTTCAGGACTTAAGCTGAATGCCATTATTGAAGCATTCAAGGAAGTACTATGGGTTAAAGGCTTGGTTGAGGAACTGGAAGGGAAACAGCTAGAAACCGTGATGTTTTTTGACAGCCAAGAACAATACAGTTAGTGCAGAACCCGATCCACCATGAAAGGCGAACATATGTATGGCTTCACTTTGAAAAAGATGTTGTATCTCAAGAGAAACTGAAGGTTGAGGAAGTGGATACAGAGGATAATCCGACCGACATGTTAACGAAATTAGGGTCTAGAGAAAAACTCAAACACTACCTATCACTGATCAAAGTGGGAAAAATATAGAGAAAGATATGATTTGACTTAAATCAATCTATTCCATTCAATCAATGTGTAAAGATTACACGGAGAGGAAAATAAAGAAAGAACACGGAGATGAAAATAAGGAAACTGAATAACAACATTCCCTAAACAAATGGAATATAATCAAAATAATAAATGGGATAATTCTGTGGCTAATTATCCGTTATCACCCCTGTTAGGATCGTAAAACAAGCTCAGGAGTTCAGATGGGGGGTGAATGAAATCCTTTGCTAATTTTTCTTGAAAATTGTTTTCAAAAGATTTTACTTCTCGATGAAAACCTCAAGCCAAGTTACCAGCTTGGAGGGTTCTCAGTGATTGTTGATAGGATCAATTAGGATCGAAAACAGGCCTAGGAGTTCAGAAGGGGGGTTGATTGAACTCCTTTGGATTTTTATTTTTCGAAACCTTCAAAACAGTTTTACAAGCACCTAGCTTAACTCGTATCTGTGTTACCAGATCCGAGGTATCTCAGTTCAAGTCTGATCTCTCGACTAACAAATAATGTGCGGAAAGAAGTCGATCAATCAGTGAACAGTATAAATATAAGTATGATGCAGTAAAGTAAAAGATCAAGGTTCAGAGATTTGTTTCTGGAAGTTCAGATATCAAATCATACGTCTCCTCTTCTTCCTTTGCAGGAAGGTTCTACTAGAGGAATTTGATGCACACAGCTTCTGTCTACACCCAGTCACCGAGCCTCGCTCCAAGTGAACTCCTAGCAATCTCCAACTATACGCAGATACAACTGCGGAATTACAAACAACTTGATTTTTCGAACTGCTTCACACAGCAAGTTCGTTACAGACTCAATATTGATATACAATTAAGTGCTAAACAATGAGTACTGTAAATCTTCTGGTTTCTAAACAGAGAAACTCGATTTACAAATGTAAACCAGAAGATGTGACTCGAATATGAAACTATTAAGACCAACGTGAAGTGTCCATCGAGTTTTGAAGACTGGACTTAGAATATTTCTGCAATAATGAGTTCCAGTAAATATTCGAGAGCTTTTTTATGTGAATTGACCGAGAGTTTCTTCATTCGAATTCTTCATCAATTTATACTTTCAACTCCAAAGGTCAGTTGAAACAAATTCCTTTGAATATCTTCATCACCGCATTCAATGCTTAATTAACGCTATGCCAAAGGTACATTGCGTTTATTAGGGATTAATTGATTTTCATACCGAATCTGGTACACATCGTATCAATTTCTTTGCGTGATGTGCATCTTTACTCAAAATAGCCCTGAGTTTGTTTCCTTAATCTAAGATGTGTGACCGTTGATATCTTTCGGATAGAGTGAAGGTGTGTTTAAGAAATTCTGAGGCTTATATCTGTTGTAACATTGATATCTGAAAATCGCGGTGTCTTTGTGAACAGCTGCAAGAAATGTCTCTATATAGCTGTCACATCTGAAATATTTCCTTGATTATGACAGATCTGAATATTGTACTGTTCTCGTAATCAAAACTGATAGCATACATCTGTAAGACACTGAGTCGAATCTGTCCAATCTAAGTCTGTTATAGAAATCTGAATTACTGTAAAGCTCTTTCGAATAAACAGTCTAATATCTGATATAGTATATTTGGATCTGACTTCCTGTAACTAATATCTGAATTACCTTGTGTAGTTTGTTCACATCTGATACTCTCGAATTATAACAGCTGAGTCAATATAACGGAATCTGTTACTGAAACCTCTAAATCAAGTCTAAAAACTTCACATCTGAAATCCTGACCCGATAATCAAGTTAACCAATCCGATTACTCAACTGATCCAAATAACCGAATCTGAGAGCTTCAACCCGATAACTTAATTAATCCACTCGATAGCTAATATCTGGAACCAAAACACTCGAGTCTGAGAACACTTGAATGAAAGCCACAATATCTATCTGTTAGGATCCGATTCTTCAAATCGGTTATAGTCTTATTTTTGTTATCACCAAAACTCATAAATTTTATCTTAACAATTTCTCCCTTTTTGGTGATGACAAAACTAAGCAGCCTACTGACCTATATAGAGGAAAAAATAAATTGCTCCGAGTCTGCTAACGAAATTTATATACGGAATTAGTTGAGTACAAAATATTTGTACAGCCGACTGATAAAAAAAACTGTTTATTTCTATTTCCTCCTAGCCAATATCTGGCATCTCTCCTGTGAGGTTCACTACTTGAGGATCCGCTCCTATCACCTCTGCTTCTGCTACCCCCACCGCTCTGCCTCTATCTCCAGAAGGGGGCTGCTGGCTTCTTTCCCCCTTTTTGTCATTACCGCCTCTATTGATGTAGGCAACGAGTTCACCCAGCTGAGAGGAAAGATTATTATAATTCTCCTGTGCTTGCGCACGGAATTCCAGTAAATCATTGCTAACAGCAGCCAGGCGATCTTCTAACTCCGTAGACGATGCAACTTTTTGATCCTTTTACGTCCTTGCGACTATCATCTAGCCATGTGACTACGGCAATCTGCTGAGTGATGATCTTTCTTTGAGCAGTCAAAATGTCCAGGGACAGAGCGGTTTTCTGAATCTGAATCTCCTGGCGTACATTTTAAAACAAACCTCTATAGAAGTTGTACTGTTGCTCCAACATCTCAGTAAGCTTCTTCTCAAGGCTCTGAACTTCCATAAAAATCATATCCTTGAGATGTTACCTATCATCCTTTTGCTGTATTTGCTCAAATTGCATGTGATTAATTGATCTTCGTAGCTGAGCAAAGGATTCTATAAGATTTGGTGCGAGCAATAGGATCTGGTTATCACTTTGAGTAATATCATCAGCAGTGAAGCGCAAGTGAGAATCAGAAGAGGTGCTCGTACGTGGAGAGTTAAAAACTGTATTCGGATGTTGTTGGGAGAGGATACCAGATCCTGGAGTATCTGGATTTGGAATTGCTGTCAATTTTATAGCAAGATCTATAGGCCCGGAATCTGTTTCCATTTGTACAACTTGATCCGTAGAACCTAAAATTGGCGCTGTCCGAACACTTGGATCTATGGTCACTGCACTGTTGGGGAACAACGGTGTAGGATCCGGATCCCGCCTCCCGGGGCGCAGCGGAAAATAAAAATTGCCCGGGAGACGATCAATACAATAAAATTCAAACACATTCATAGGGTGTTTTCGTTGATTACCTTGCTGGCAACTCGTGCCTGGCTCCGACCAGTTTCGCGAGGAAACCGGCACTTCACGGTAGGCGGCGGTAGATTACGTCAATCAGGTCCACGACCGGAAACGATCTCCCTCCGATCAGCCTGCACTAGAAGACTGATGGATTTTATCACCAACGGATTCTCCTCAAAAATTTGGTCGGAGCAAGTCCGGCGAAGGAGGCGGCGGCGGCGTGAGGAGAGGAAGGGAGGCGGCGGCTTTTAGAGAGACTAGGGTTAGGGTTAATTATGATTGTAGTTGTTAGTTATGAAACTCTTAAGTCTAATTAAATAGACTTAGTCATAGTCTTGGACCGGCCCAACGGGCCCGGGTCCAACGAATGAACATTCGGTTTCATCCCCATCACTGTGACTTCATCATAACTCCGATCGCCGATCAGATCGGACCGATCGACTCAGTTTCCAAAACTGAATACTATGATCTGAAAAACCATTTTTCAGAACCCCAGTGCAAAATGACCGTTTTGCCCCTCAACAGCGGAAAATCACGATTTGACCCCTGTTGACTTTTAGGAAGTCGCAATCCCAAAATCCTCCTCAAGTGCTCAACACATTGAGCTTAGT
>KV010129.1:72181-94118 GCA_001598015.1 Dorcoceras hygrometricum
TATTTTAAATCTAATTTAAAACATGCAACATGCGGATTCAACTAACTATATATCACATATATAAAAACATTGGGATGATCGATCGTGAGAGCTATGCGGTCCGTGGTTGCCAGCCACGGACCTGGGTCCAATCCTAGGGGTAATGCAACATGCAATGCAATCCTATTACAATGCTTCCGGTTTTACAGATCTTCGGTCTTCAATATCCTTGATCGTCATTGTCCACCGTCTTCGGATGTCCTCCCACTAAATCTAGTAATTTTACATTTAAATTTACCATGACATATAAGGGATACATTTATCAAGGGGTGGTAACGGGCCACAAACAGGCCCACTTAAAATGATAATCAAAATATTAATACAACCGAATCACAAAAACCTATCGCATACACCTAACAAATTGGGCACGGCTCTCGATCATTCCAATCATGCAGATAATCTAATTAACATGCATAAATTAAATAATCAAATTATTTATCGCAAAATCATATTTCAATCATAAAATCGTATTTTATAATAAAATCGCATTTTGTCGATAAAATCAAATTTTAATCAACAAAATCATATTTAATTATAAAATCATATTTTACAATCAAAATCATATTTTTCTATTTTAATTGCATCAAATTGGGCCTAAAACAATTTTGGGCCCAAAAATCTCAAAATTTCAAAATCGACCAAAACGGGCCCGATATCGAATATCGGCCAGAAAACTTCACGGGCTGCCCGGGACAGGCCTGAACTAAACCCTAGAAGACAAACCAGCCATCACGACATCGCAGGAGCATCGTCGGGCGGCGGCCGCCGGAGGCGGCCGTCGCGCGCGGCGCAAGGCCATGCACGCGGCCGCGACAAGCGCGGCGCTCCCATGCGCCATCGCACGGCGCACAGCCCCAACCAGCGCGCAACGATTTGCACACGGGGCTGCCGGCCAGTGTCCAGCCATTGCGCGCAGCAACAAGCGGAGCGGCGGCCAACGATTGTCCGTGATGCGCGGCCAGCGCGGCAGTCATGTGCAACCAGCGCGCATCTCCTGCGCAACCAGCAGCGCGCGACCAGCGACGCAACACCGCGCAACACTTGCGCAAAACAGCAGCAACTTCGGCCGGCCATTGCGCGTCCAGCGCGCGGCCGCTTGCGCACAAGCGCGCGGGGAGGGGCGCCGCCATGCGTGGCGGCGCCGTGGCCTTTTTTTTTCAAAAATTTTATTTGATTCAATCTGAAACTCGAGATATTAGATACAATAAGGCAAAATTGTATTGGTCAGATCTGAACCTTGGCTCTGATACCACTGTTGGGGAACAACGGTGTAGGATCCGGATCCCACCTCCCGGGGCGCAGCGGAAAATAAAAATTGCCCGGGAGACGATCAATACAATATAAATTCAAACACATTCATAGGGTGTTTTCGTTGATTGCCTTGCTGGCAACTCGTGCCTGGCTCCGACCAGTTTCGCGAGGAAACCGGCACTTCACGGTAGGCGGCGGTAGATTACGTCAATCCGGTGCACGACCGGAAACGATCTCCCTCCGATCAGCCTGCACTAGAAGACTGATGGATTTTATCACCAACGGATTCTCCTCGAAAAGTTGGCCGGAACAAATTCCGGCAAGGGAGGCGGCGGCGGCGACAAGCGGCGGCGGCGGCGTGAGGAGAGGAAGGGAGGCGGCGGCTTTTAGAGCTAGGGTTAGGGTTTTAATCAAGTGTTATGATCATTCGGTTCATCCCTATCACCGTGACTTCATCATAACTCCGATCGCCGATCAGATCGGACCGATCGACTCAGTTTCCAAAACTGAATACTATGATCTGAAAAACCATTTTTCAGAACCCCAGTGAAAAATGACTGTTTTGCCCCTCAACTGCGGGAAATCACGATTTGACCCCTGTTGACTTTTGGAAAGTCGCACTCTCAAAAATCCTCCTTAAGTGCTCAACACATTGAGCTCAGTATCCGTGCGGGAATCTCGAATCCAGTACTTGTGTGACCCTCAATGGTTCAGGGATACAGCTAGCCGTGGGCCCACAACCATTGCGGCTCCGGAATCACAATTCCGGACTTGCCCATCGGTCATGGTAAGAGCGTCTAGCAACATCGCCCCATGATCCCCTAGGTATCACTGATAGTGCCTGCAAGAACCAGTTGGTCGTGGTTAGCGTACAGTACAGTCCTTTCAATCCATATATCCCGATCAGATCAACGACCATTGGTAAATCGAGAGTCGCTAAAGATCCGATAACTATGCATACATCTTGGAGATCGAATAGTGACATCACGAGTGTAACTAGGTAAACACATTTACCTAAAACACTTCTAGTACTCTGGCCAGAGATTTATACACTATTATCCCCTCAGATAGCATAGGATATCCACGCATGTCTGCGAGCGGTGAATCCTCGACAACGATGCATCGACTCCTACATGCATCGGGGTCTCACCCAATCCCACCGCCTAATGACCCCAAGTGAGTCGGCAAACGTGTCAAAGTGAGATGCCTATCATGTAGAGTCTCAATGACGTTTCGAGTCGTGAGCACTAATCAGTACAACCAAGACCTCGGACTTATCCACTCGACAAATGGTAACCACTTGGAAAGTCCGAACGAGGGTAGTTCGATAGATCACCAGGTCACTATCTATATGCATGCTCAGAACATCACAATGTTCCCTACCAATGAAACATGGTACTTCGCATCGCAGATACTAGTTTCAAGCTCGGGCGGCCTTATCCTCATTTTGAGGGCCCAATTGTTGGTCCGTATGCAATAGGATCAAAAGAGAAAATCAGCAGCCGCGCTTTGTTAAAAGCATTTAAAGTTTTGCGCGCTGCTGATAACACTCTGGAGCTGCAATAGCTCGTTGTTCTTGAACACAATAAAAATAAAGAGCACCGGAGACAGATCTGGTATGATTTAAAAATCATGCGGAAAATACCAGAACTGAATCCTATATTTTAAAAAAACTCAAACAGATTTATGTACAACATAAATCTGTTCGAGACTTGTGCTTGTGTGCTGCTGAAATGTTATGCGATGCTAAGATGCTGAACTGTTTATGCGAATGCTAAGTAAAGAGCAAGTGCTGATTTGTTATACGTGCGTGCTGATTTCTGTGTATGCGTGAGATGCTAAGTGCTAAAGTAAATATGCAATACTGTATGAATAACAGAACACGATACACATCATATTTGTTTCTGGAAGTTCGGACCTCAAATGTCCTACATCTCCCCTTCTTCCTCGGAAGGATCCACTACTAGAAGATTTGATCTTACAACTGCGTGTACAGACCCAATCCCACAACCAGCAGCTGTGAGAACTCCTAGACTCCTCAATTGCACAACATCCTCAACTGTGTGACTGACTACATACACAAGAGTTTTACGTCTTCATGCTTGGACGGGAACTGTGAACAGATTTCGAGATTCATTCACAAACAGATGTGAATGAATCTCGGTGTGTGAGATTTATACAATATAGCTCTCAAACTCTCTGTTTTTCTCACACACGAGGGACATTCTCTAACAAGCAAATCTAGACTCAGCAATCAACTCTCGTGAAAGCTCCTCTCTAATGGTGGTCGATTGCTTCGTCTATCTCTTTATTTTTCCCTCTGTTGGTGCACTGTATATTCAATGTATTTCTGCCACACTCATGTAGTTGCACCAACCGAACGCTCATTGTCACTCTCTAATGGCGCTGTTGAAGTATATAAAGCCTCTGTAGAATTTCTTCCCGTTGGATAGCTTCCAAAACTGTTCAGCGCTTCAGATGGCTATTTTGTCTTCTTTCCATTTCAGTGCAACGCTCCTCTGTAAAGTACCGACAGGGGAACAGTACTTGTGTCCTTTTCTTTTGCAGGCTTCTTGTCGCTTTCGCCATTTGAATTGAGCTCAGCAGTTGACATCCAGCTTTGATAATTCTTCGTAAGTCGTCAACTGCTTCGCTGCTGATTTATCACCACGACTGGATATATATAGCAACAGCTGGTACATTTAAGCTCTCGACTGGATGCTGCTGTTTCTTGCGTCTGGTTTATCAATTGCTTCGCCTGAATCTTCTTCAACAACAATAGATTTATCTTCTTGCGTCTGGATGCACAAAACACTGTGTCTGGAAATCTTTGCGTTGCAACTGGTTCCTCTGTAGCTTGCGACTGCTGAAACTATCAACGCAAAGTCTTCCTGCTGAATCTTTAGCGCAAGAGCAAAACGCTGTCGTATCAACTTATGTAAACGACATCGTTTCGCTATCGCTATTCCCAAATAGCATCTGCTGATGAACAGTAGCTTGCGACTGGGTTGTCTCCTCTACGACGTCGCTTCCTCTTGCGTCTGGATGCAAGCTACCTGCTGATTCTTGCGACTGCTCTTTCAAACCATCTGCTGAATATGATGACGTCAATGATGACGTCATCAACGCTAATCCATCTGCTGATTCTCCAGCACGACGTCGCTTCATCTTTTGAGTTTTGCTTCATCTGCTGATAGCCAGCTGCTGATTGTGATGACATCAAGGCTGATGTCATCACAGCTCATACCATATCTAGCGCATCTCTTCTCATCTGCTGATCACTGTAGCTTCCTGCTGAATGATGACGTCACTGCTGATGTCATTTACACTTAGCGCTCCAGCTGATCTTAATTGCTCCAGCTCCAGCTTGCGCTTCTTCTAAGCTTCTTGAATGGCGACTGTTAATAGATTCATCAACAGTACTTATAATCGCTACTGCTAACAGATTCGTCAACAGTAACTTGCGCATCTTCTTCTTCGTTATAATTCTTCAGCAGACTCCTCAACACATGTACCAGCTGGTTCACTTCGCTCTTTAGCACTTGCAGCTGGTTGTCATCGTTTCAGCTGGTTCATCATGCTCCAGCTGATTCAACTTGGCCTCCGCCTGATTACGAACAGCTGATTCAACTTTGGACGTCTCCATTGCTAATTCAACTGTCGATTCCATGAACACCAAACCAACTGCTGAATCAATATATTGCGAACCAACTGCTGGACAGATATATCAGCTTATCTTCTTCGCGCAATACGCTTCTTCCTGCTGATATTCTTCTTCATTCCTAAAATCTGTAAGCTTAAGTAGAATTGTTAGAATCACAATAATAGGTTTTGTGTAATTCAAAACTTAATTAGGATCTGTCAAAACAGATCCAACACCAATCGACTAGGAACTAATTCAGAAGACACAGTGACTATTAGATGTGTTTCATGATAGCCGTCATACCCACTATCACATCTAACATACACTATAGTGCATTCTAGGTCTTTACTCAACGCAATTGTTAATCATCATACAACACAATGAAAGTAAAGAATTCCATAAATAAATGCGAATATCATATATATAAAGATTGTCAAATACAAGAGTCTATAATCCCACACGCCACAAGTTGGCTAGTTGGGCATCTACTCTAACATGAACCGGGTTGTATCTGTACACCGGGTTCTATAGCAACTAACGCTGTATCTGTCTGTACAACTGATGCTGTAGTGAAATGAACCAGACTCTATAATTTTTTTTTAGAACATATCCGGAAGCAAACATAAACTTAAGGTATAGCTCGTTCCTTTCTAAAACGTTTCTAAATCATTTTCTTAAAAATACTTTAAACATAATTAAAGTAATATTTAAAATGTTGAAACATTCAAGAGGAATAAATTCACTGAGTGAAAATGCTGAAAGTAAACATGTTTAAAAAAACCAATATCTGAAATTGTATCATGACAGAACTGAAACGTAAAAGCGGTCACGGGGTACTGCTGCAACAGGAAATCAGACGTCCTCACCGCCAGATGGGATATACTCATCGGCAGGATCATCACCTGCACCATTTAAACCTAGTGAGCCTAGAGGCTCAGCATGCTCTATCGTAATACATAACAAAGTACATACAAATAAAATCGCATGCAAGCATATACTTGTAATTAAAATAACGTTAAAGCGTGAATGCATTCATGATCTTAAAACATTTCATATCGTACATTTCATATCATAACATATCGTATAACATATAAGACATGGCATAACGTAACCTGAAAAACGTATGAGTCGTATCAGTGAATGTGAGCGGGCGTATGACTGATCAGTCGTAATAACCAACGTACGTGGCGGTGTGGTTCACCCCGATATCACACGAGGATCCCTATATGTCATACCTCCTATAATTGCCACTTCACCATGTCGTGATCACATGGATCCATAGGCCCTATAATCACCTAAAAATAGGGGATCCCCGGGCCCGGCTACCCGGCTAGCTCCGAACATAGACTTTGCCACATCACTTCAATCCTCGGATTTTAACTTAAAAAAACATGCCTGATCGTTTCATAAAATCTCATGATGCGTGAATTTCTTAAAATCATTTAAAACTTAGCCCGTTAATGTATATTTAATCATTTCCTGGAAAACGTTTACGTACATAAAATACTACATATATAATTAAATATACACTTACGGGCTTATACATTTTTCTACTTTGGTCAAGGATTGATTCCGGGGCCAGGCTCACCACTTCTAGACCAAACATCGCTCTAAACTCGGCCGATGAAACGAAGGTCCACCGCTTTTTCCCATTTTTTCCTATTTTCTTTAAATTTTTGATTTCTTAAAATCAAGACTAAAAGGGACTATTAAAATCAATTTGACTTTTAAAAATCAATTTGGGACTTATTAAAATCGATTTTGACTTTTAAAATCAATTTAAATCAATTTTGACCTCGAAAGCCGATTTGACCAAAAGACCGATTTTGACCAAATTAAATCCCAAAAATCGATTTTAACTCCAATAAAATATCAAAGGCCCTAATTTTGACTAAAAACTTAAAATTAAACATAACTTAAATTATTTAAAAGGTTTGACTCAATTTTGACCTTCTGGCTAATTTCTTTAAAATTGGACATTTGACACATTAATTAAAATAACAGGTCCATAATTAAAATAACTTGATCCTATTTTAAAATATTTGACTCGAGACTCGATGAACCGATCCAGTCCAACCGAACCAGCCGGTTCAATTGAACCGAACCCATCCATCCAAAACCCTACACACACAACACACGCACACCATGCACACCACCGCAAGCCTCACCCACGACAGCCACTTACAGCCTTTCGTGCTCCCTGCTCCGGCCACTGTGGCCGGAGCCCCTCCGGCTGGACCACCCCCAGGTCCAGCCAGTTCCAACGAGACCTGCCAGGCCTTGTGCTCTACTCAGAGTTAAACCATGCAAAACAATAGCGGAAGCATACAAAAAGTTGCTTAAAATTTTCGCTTTAGGCCTGACGGTTTAAACCATATAATTTAAAATACAACCATACTTAAAATATCCCAGTTGACAATCACTCAGTACAAGAGTACAGCATTTAGACAAATACAAATACCAGTACTACAACGGATAACACAATCCCACAAGCACAGGGCATTCCTCGGCTAACAGTACTAGTACATATATGCTATATGCTAACTGGGACACTCTATCCACCTCCTGGGGAACCTCAGCTTGGTCAAAGCCACGACCAGCAGAGAAACCTGGGAAACCTGAAAACACATACAGGCAACAATACACAAGCCCCAGAGGGACATCGGGGTCAAATCCCAGTACGGAGAGCAATACAAACAGCATAATGAAAGCAACAGATAAAAATGCAAGTGTTATGCAAGGGATCAAGCCTACAACCAAAATCAGGGAGCCAAAGGATCGCAACAACAGCTCAACAGAAAGATCTGATCAAAGGAAGAATAGACAGTGGCCACGAGGTATACTGAGCACATGGGAGCTACCCACTCATCTCCAGTACACCATACCAGATGCAAACAAACAACTCCACCTGCTGTTTCCCACTCATGAGATGTGGGAGCTACTGTCAGGCCTCGTGCACAACACAGAGTTAAATCACGTAAAACATAGCGGAAGCACGTTTAAAAAGTGGCTAAAATTTCTTCGCTTTTGGCCTGACGAAGAAAACATAATTTTAAAATACCACAATATATCAAAATATCCCAGTTTAATAAAAACATACGACAGTATAGCATTTAACAAGTACCACCCAGCTAATACAACAACAGAAAACACAAAGCACAGGACACTCCCCGGCTAATAGAACTGATACATATATGTTATACGCTAACTGGGACACTCTACACACCACCTGGGGCATCTCCAGCTGGATCAACTCCAAGACCAGCGGAATAACCTGGTAGACCTGAACAACAAGCAGACAAACAAAACAACCAGCCTCAGAGGGACATGGGGGTCAAACCCCAGTACGAAGAGCTACATAATACAGCAGTCAAAAACAGCATGAAATGTATCATGTCGTGCAAATGTATGAGCGGTACAAAGAACATCGACCAGCACTGTTTTTGGCTCGAACCAGCCTATGATTCGACTTCTAGGGACCATCATAAGACCACTAAGGATCACCCGCAAGCCCCTGGAACACCCCTGGACTGAAGCTACACAACTTGGGATCGAAAATCATGTTAGAAAGTGGAGTGTATGCATGATCCGAAAATATACGGCATGGATCTCAATAAATCGCATTCAAACAGGCCATAAATCTTTAAAAATGAGTCTAATACAGTTTAAATGGTGAGAAAAAAAGTTGATATCACATTCCTGGGTTGGAGAAGACGCGGATCTGCGAGGTACGGACGTTGTAGACACGAGATCGGGGCGCCGTCGGATTTGGATCACCAAGTTCCTTCAATGGCTGCTTGGTTCGAAATTTTGTGTGCTTGTGAGGGAGGGGGACGGCTGGTGTGTGTGTAGAGGAGGCTAGGGTATGTGTAACTTGTGTTTAAGAAATAATTAAGGTGCCTATTATGACCCTTACTAATTTAAATTAAGAAAATACAAGCTTGCCCCTCTAATTAAATTAAAAATGTGTTTAAAATTCATAATTGGGATTTTATATAAAATGTCTTAAAACTCAGTATATCAGCCCGTGTAAGTGAAAACGGGTTCCCCTCCAAAATAGTTATAAAAATCCTAATTTCCAAAATATTTGCTTAAAATAAAATAAATTCATTCTTAAAAATCTCATAACTTAAAATCTCAAATTATTTTCATTTTGGTCAACCCTAATCTCGTCCCCGCGTCCATAGCTCAATCAGGCTGAAAAATGACACATGCATAACATGCAGCATAAAATCATAAATAAATCACATAATAAGGCATGTAATCATCTAAAATATTTTCCCCCTAGTCATGCACTCATTTCTATGTAGTCAGAAAATTCTAGGCGTTATAACTCTCCCCCCTTATAGTAATTTCATCCCCGAAATTGAATACGTACCAAATAACTCTAGGTAGCGCGTCCGCATATCGGCCTCGGTCTCCCAGGTAGCCTCATCCTCCGAGTGATTCTGCCACCGGACCTTGACCATCGGAATACTCCCCTCTCTCAGCCTACGCTCCTCCCTAGCTAGAATCTGCACAGGTCGCTCCTCAAACGATAAATCTGGTGCCAACTGGAGCGGCTCAAAATCCAACACATGAGACGGGTTCGGAATGTACTTCTGCAGCATCGAGATATGGAAGACATTATGTGCTGCTGACATGCTGGGTGGTAAAGCTACTCGATAAGCCAGAGTACCAACCCTCTCCAAAATCTCGAATGGCCCAATAAACCTAGGGCTAAGCTTGCCTCTTCAGCCAAAACGCATCACGCCCTTCATGGGCGATATCCTCACAAACACATGATCTCCCACAGCCAGCTCCAGATCTCGTCGTCTCTGATCGGCATAACTCTTCTGACGTCTCTGGGCTGTCCTCATCCTATCCCGAATCCTCGTCACAACATCTACTGTCTATTGCACTAACTCCGGCCCAATAAGCACTCTCTCGCCAACCTCGTCCCAGTGTACGGGAGATCTGCATCTCCTCCCATACAACGCCTCATACGGAACCATCCCAATCGACTCCTGAAAGCTGTTGTTGTACGTGAACTCTACCAGTGGCAGTATCGAGTCCCACGTACCCTGAAAATCTATCACACAAGCTCTCAGTAAATCCTCCAAAATATGGATGACCCTCTCTGACTGTCCGTCTGTCTACGGATGAAAAGATGTACTGAATGACAGCCTAGTCCCCAAAGCATCATGTAAGCTCCTCCAGAACGCAGATGTGAATCTGGTGTCTCTGTCCGACACTATCGAGACTGGTATGCCATGCAGTCTGACCACCTCTCGGATATAAAGCTCTGCGTACTGCGTTAGGGTGAAAGTAGTCTACACCGGTAAGAAATGCGCTGACTTGGTGAGTCTGTCCACAATCACCCATATAGCCGTGAACCCTCTGGGACTCCTGGGCAATCCAACCACAAAATCCATCGTGATATGCTCCCACTTCCACTCAGGAATGGGAAGTGGCTGCAAAAACCCTGCCGGTCGCTGATGCTCCGCCTTCACCTGCTGACAAGTCAAGCACTCAGTCACGAATCTCCCTATGTCCTTCTTCATCCCTAGCCACCAATACAAGGTCTGCAAATCTCTGTACATCTTCGTACTCCCTGGATGGATGGAGTACGTCGATGCATGAGCCTCAGATAAGATCTCGGCTCTCAACTGACCAGTGCTCGGCACCCACATCCGGCCTCTGAAATGGACTATCCCGTCCTCAACTGTATACAGACCTCGTCCTCTGTCCTCATCACGCTGCCTCCACTGCTGTAACTGCTCATCGGAGGCCTGCCCCTCTCTGATCCACTCTCGAAGAGTCGGCTGAATAGTGAGCGTTGCTAAACTACGCGCACAGCCTCCTGAATAAATCTCTAGACCAAACCTCTCTATCTCGGTCTGTAGTGGCCTCTCAACTGACAAACAAGCCACCACTGTAGTCTTCCGGCTCAAAGCGTCTGCCACTACATTAGCCTTACCCGGATGGTAGCTAATGTCACAGTCATAATCCTTCACCAACTCTAACCATCTGCGCTGCCTCATGTTCAGCTCCTTCTGGGTGAAGAAGTACTTGAGGCTCTTGTGGTAGGTGAATATCCGACACTTCTCGCCATACAAATAATGTCTCCATATCTTCAGCGCAAACACCACTGCAGCAAGCTCCAAATCATACGTCGGATAGTTCTACTCATAAATCTTCAGCTGCCTCGAGTCATATGCAATAACCTTACCACCCTGCATCAGAACTGCACCCAAACCTCTCAAAGACGCATCTGTATAAACCACAAACTCCTCGTGGTCCACTGGCATGGCTAATACTGGTGCTGAAGTAAGGGCCTCCTTCAGCTGATCAAAGCTCCTCTGACACTCGGGACTCCACACATACTTCGCATTCTTCTTGGTCAAGGGTGTCAATGGCACTGAAATCGAAGAGAAGCCCTTGATAAATTTGCGATAATAACCTACCAAGCCCAAGAAACTACGAATCTCCGCTGCATTCCTCGAAATCCCCCAGTTCTGCACTGCCTCCACCTTCGATGGGTCCACAGAAACCCCATCTCTTGATACAATATGCCCTAAGAAAGCCACATTCTCTAACCAAAACTCACACTTGCTGAACTTGGCATACAATCTATGCTCCCTCAAAGTCTACAAAGCCGTCTGCAAGTGCTGTATGTGCTCCTCCAAGCTCCTTGAATAGATCAGAATATCGTCGATGAACACAATGATGAACTGGTCTAGATACTGTCTAAGTACCCTGTTCATCAGATCCATGAAAATCGCTGGGGCATTCGTCAAGCCAAACGGCATCACCAAAAACTCGTAGTGGCCGTAACGTGTCCTAAAAGCAGTCTTGGACACGTCCTCCTCTCTAACTCTCAGCTGATGGTATCCAGATCTCATATCAATCTTCGAGAACACCGAAGCTCCCTGGAACTGATCGAACAAATCCTCAATCCTCGGGAGTGGATACTTATTCTTCACTATGAATCTGTTCAGCTCCCGGTAGTCAATGCACAGTCTCATGCTACCATACTTCTTCTTCACAAACAACACTGGCGAATCTAGGGCGAATGAACCCCTTATCAACAACTCCTGAATCTGCTCCTTAAGCTCCTTCATCTCGGTAGGAGCTAAACGATAAGGTGCCTTAGAGATGGGCACTGTCCCTGGCATCAGCTCAATATAAAAATCCACCTCTCGCTCCGATGGAACTCCCACTACGTCATCAGGAAAGACGTCTGCATAATCCCTGCTCCTTAAGCTCCTTCATCTCGGTAGGAGCTAAACGATAAGGTGCCTTAGAGATGGGCACTGTCCCTGGCATCAGCTCAATATAAAAATCCACCTCTCGCTCCGATGGAACTCCCACTACGTCATCAGGAAAGACGTCTGCATAATCCCTGACTACCTCCACATCAGATAGTGAAGGGAATACTGAACCTTCCGAAGCGGTAACGCTGGCCAAAAATGCCTGACATCCATGCTCAACTAGCTTCCTGGCCTGTAGGAAGGATATGAACCTGGGCTTCCGGGGCCTCCTAGCTGCCTAAGAAGGCCTCCTGCCCTGGCGGTCTGATAGAAACTATCCTCTGCTGAAACTCAATCACGGCTCCAAACTCTGTCAGCCAATCCACACCTAGGATGAGGTCGAATCCTGTCATCGGCAAAACGACCAAATCTGCTCTAACTGCGTGGTCCTGAAACATCATCGTCAGACCTTACACGACGCTGGTCGTCATCAACTCCTCTCCTGATGGAACCGTCACGGCGAGAGCTACCCCCATGCTCTCCGGAATAATTCCCATCCTCTGTGTGAATGCACTCGAAATAAACGAGTGGGTCGCCCCTGAGTCTAGCAAGGCGAGTGTAGTGACCCCAAGCACACGAATCTCGCCTGAAACAGAAATGTCACACAGGTACGCGTTTACGGTCATACTAAATCCCAAAAAGCATATTAGATACCTAAAATAGTTCTAAGTTCGCTAGTCCTATCCGTCAAAGTTCTCAAGCCAATTCTAGAAGTCTTACAGTTCCCACCTATGTTCACCTAGCAACTAAGGCAACAAGTTTCCTAGCAGTTCTCTATCTAGCATGCAGTTCTAAAACACCAAGTTAATGACATGGAAAAACACGGAAACGACAGAAATCTAAACGGAATACCTGTGAGCAAAGTCATGTTCGGATCTGCAGCCTCAGCCTGCATCACGAACACACGACCAGTACCCTGTCTCCTCTTAGGGCAGTCCCTAGAAACATGCCCTGGCTCCTTGCAGTGAAAACACCTGCCACTCCCTAGCATACAAGGTCCTGGATGCCTCTTACTGCACTCCTTGCAGACCGGAAACTATGCAGGTCTAGGGGCGCTGGCCCCCTGCTGCTGCGGCCTCTGCTGGCCTTGTGGCCTCTGCTGCTGCTGAGATGGGCACTTAGAAGGCCACTGAAAAGGTCTCCTTCGCTGGTGGCTGCGAAGGCTGGCCCCTGACGGGCTGCTCATTTGTCTCTTCCTCTGAAAATCCTCCCTCATATCCTTCCGGCCCCTCTCAGACCGGTAAGCTCTGTTCACTACCGCCATATAGGTCTCCACGTCCGCCATGTTGACATCGTGGCGGATGTCAGGTCGCATTCCATCAGCAAACTGCCTCAACTTCTCACTCTCAACTGTAGCAATCGAGGGCACAAAATTACACCCTCGCTCAAACTGCCTCACATACTCAGCAACCGTCTTGTCTCCCTGGCGGAGACTCATAAACTCCCGAATCAGCTGGCTCCGGGCATCTACAGGAAAATACTTCTCGTAAAAGACTTTCTTGAACTCTCCCCAAGACAGGCTCTCCAGATACAGCCCAACCACTGCGCCCTTCCACCATAGGGCAGCGTCTCCCTTCAGCATGAAAATAGCACATCGGACCTTGTCGGCGTCCGCCAACCCCATGTAATCGTATATAGTCTCCATGGATCGAATCCACTCCTCAGCAACAAGTGGATCAGTGGTGCCAGCAAACTCCTTATGTCCCTGTTTGCGGAACCTCTCTGCAATGTCTTCTTCATTCGACTTCCCGGGTCGCTCTGACTGACGCTATAATAGCCTGGTAATCCCAACTATCATGTCCACGCTAGCTCGCTCATACGGAGTCAACTGAGGTGGTGGGGGAGGAGGAGGAGGTGTAGCACCATCCTGTGGGGTCCTAGCACGTCGGGGAGGCATTGTTCTGATACACCAAAACCTTATCACGTAAATCTAAGTGCATGACTAAGCGTCTATTTTTAAAATTCTAGGGCCAAAAATATCATGCAAGGCTAAAACATGCAGCATGCAAACATAAACATAACTAAAAAAATAAAACTCACAGACTGGTAGTGCGACTTCTGAGCTCCACGCAGCAGGCAAGTACCCCACCAGAACCACCACTCTGATACCAACTGAAACGAACCAGACTCGAGAAATTTTATTTTAGAACATATGCGGAAGCAAACATAAATATAAACATAACTAAAAAAATAAAACTCACAGACTGGTAGTGCGACTTCTGAGCTCCACGCAGCAGGCAAGTACCCCACCAGAACCACCACTCTGATACCAACTGAAACGAACCAGACTCGAGAAATTTTATTTTAGAACATATGCGGAAGCAAACATAAATTTAAGGTATGGCTCGTTCCTTTCTAAAACGTTTCTAAATCATTTTCTCAAAAATACTTTAAACATAAATAAAGGAATATTTAAAACGTTGAAACATTCCAGCGGAATAAATTCACTGAGTGAAAATTCTGAAAGTAAACATGTTTAAAAAAACCAATATCTGAAACTGTATCATGACAGAACTGAAACGTAAAGACGGTCACGGGGTACTGCTGCAACAGGCACACAGACGTCCTCACCGCCAGTCGGGATATACTCATCGGCAGGATCGTCACATGCACCATTTAAACCTAGTGAGCCTAGAGGTTCAGCATGTTCTATCGTAATACATAACAAAGTACCTACTAATAAAATCGCATGCAAGCATATACTTGTAATTAAAATAACTTTAAAGCGTGAATGCGTGCATGATCTTAAAACATTTCATATCGTACATTTCATATCATAACATATCATATAACATATATTACATAACGTAACCTGAAAAATATATGAGTCGTATCAGTGAATGTGAGCGGGCGTATGACTGATCAGTCGTAATAACCAACGTACGTGGTGGTGTGGTTCACCCTGATATCACACGAGGATCCCTATATGTCACACCTCCTATAATTACCACTTCACCATGTCGTGATCACATGGATCCATAGGCCCTATAATCACCTAAAAACAGGGGATCCCCGGGCCCGGCTATTCGGCTAACTTCCATCGTAAGTCATCACTTCAATCCCTCGGGTTTTAACTTAAAAAAACATGTCTGATCGTTTCATAAAATCTCATGATGCGTGAATTTCTTAAAATCATGTAATTTAAAACTTAGCCCGTTAATGTATATTTAATCATTTCTTGGAAAACGTTTACGTACATAAAATACTACATATATAATTAAATATACACTTACGGGCTTCTATTTTTCTACTTCGGTCAAGGATTGATTCCAGGGCCAAGCTCACCACTTCTAGACCAAACATCGCTCTAAACTCGGCCGATGAAACGAATGTTCACCGCTTTTTCCTATTTTTGCCTATTTTCTTTAAATTTTTTATTTTTAAAATCAAGACTAAAAGGGACTAATTAAAATCAATTTTGACTTCTAAAAATCAATTTAGGACTTAATAAAATAGATTTTGACTTTTAAAATCAATTTAAATCAATTTTGACCTCGAAAGCCGATTTTGACCAAAAGACCGATTTTGACCAAATTAAATCCCAAAAATCGGATTTAACTCCAATAAAATACCAAAGGCCCTAATTTTGACTAAAAACTTAAAATTAAACATAACTTAAATTATTTAAAAGGTTTGACTCAATTTTGACCTTCTAGCTAATTTCTTTAAAATTGGACCTTTGACACATTAATTAAACTAACATGTCCATAATTAAAATAACTTGACCCCATTTTAAAATATTTGACTCGAGACTCGATGAACCCGATCCGGTCCAACCGAACCAGCCGATTCAATTGAACCGAACCCATCTATCCAAAACCCTACACACATGCACACACGCACACCATGCACACCGCCGCAAGCCTCACCCGCGACAGCCACTTCCAGCCTTTCGTGCTCCCTGCTCCGGCCATCGTGGTCGGAACCCCTCCGGCTGGACCACCCCCAGGTCCAGACGGTTCCAACGAGACCAGCCACAGCCCCAACCGAGGTCTACAGTGCACGCACGATGGATGACAAGGAGGTTGCACACCCGCGCGGCGCACCAGTGACTCTCCCTCGGCCAGCGCTGTTTTTGGCTCGAACCAGCCTATGATTAGACGTCTAGGGACCATCATAAGACCACTAAGAATCACCCCCAAGCCCATGGAACACCCCTGGACTGAAGCTACACAACTTGGCATCGAAAATCATGTTAGAAAGTGGAGTGTATGCATGATCCGAAAATATAAAGCATTGATCTCAATAAATCGCATTCAAACAGGCCATAAATCTTAAAAACGAGTCTAATACAGTTTAAATGGTGAGAAAATAAGTTGATATCACATGCCTGGATTGGAGAAGACGCGGATCTGCGAGGTACGGACGTTGTAGACACGAGATCGGGGCGCCGCCGGATTTGGATCACCATGTTCCTTCAATGGCTGCTTGGTTTCGAAATTTTGTGTGCTTGTGAAGGAGGGGGACGGCTGGTGTGTGTGTAGAGGAGGCTAGGGTATGTGTAACTTGTGTTTAAGAAATAATTAAGGTGCCTATTATGACCCCTAGTAATTTAAATTAAGAAAATACAAGATTGCCCCTCTAATTAAATTAAAAAGGTGTTTAAAATTCATATTTGGGCTTTAATGATTATAAAATTTCGAAATCTAGGTCTCCTAATAATTTAAAATGTCTTAAAATTCAACATAGCAGCCCGTGTAGGTGAAAAACGGGTTCCCCTCCAAAATAGTTATAATTTCCAAAAATATTTGCTTAAAATAAAATAAATTCATTCTTAAAAATCTCATAACTTAAATCTCAAATTTTTTTCATTTTGGTCGACCCTAAACTCGTCCCCGCGTCCGTAGCTCAAGCAGACTGAAAAATGACACATGCATAACATGCAGCATAAAATCATAAATAAATCACATAATAAGGCATGTAATCATCTAAAATATTTTTCCCCTAGTCATGCACTCATTTCTACGTAGTCAGGAAATTCTAGGCGTTACATGTAGGATCTGCTCCTTGAGAAGAAATCGATGGTTTAGATATCGGAGAAGGAGAACAATACAATGTCGAACCATCAGAAGAAACTGACTCGACCTCTGGTAGAACCTGAATCACTGGCTGTACAAAAAAATCATCCAAAACGTTAACAAAACTGTTGGTATTTATACCACTCTGAAAAACACTACGAAAGCCTGTTGGGATTTCCTCAATATCGACAATGGGACCGACGATGTCTCTGCAATAATTAACTGTGCCAAAAGGACGCAAACCTCCAATGAAAGAAAACTGTACAACGGCTACGCAAACCTCAGCCCAAAGATAACGCGCAACCCTGGAAAAAGGTGACCTAGAATCAAGGTCTTGGACGGGTTCAATAAAAGCGCACCGAGGGGCAAGGTCATCAATGTATGGCCTTTGAGGCAACAGTTCCCATGTGCGAGAGTCAACTGGCCTTGTTATCGGTCTCCAATAGTCTACTCCTTCTATGATCAGCCACGACCCATCCACCAAAATCATCGCTCGAATCCAGCATGTAGAGAAAATAGTTTTATGGTTTCTGGGAATAAAGAAACCTCTATCAATATTGTCTCCTTCAAACAGGTATGAACTGGATGGCCGTATCCACTCCAGCTTATGCTCCTTCATTGCCTCAACAGAACTTTTAAAGCAAGATGATGTGCAGCAGTCAGTGGCTGTAGGACTTTGAGGTCAATAGCTGTAGTGGGCGTACCAGATATAAAATTATGCCGTCTGGCTTCTATAAAATTCCGGAGTAGTAACTCCCTATACTTGGCAATGATGAGCACCCGCCTCTGAAGAGCTATCAAAACTGAATCTGTCTATGCCCCAACTGAGGACTCGCTTTTCTTTAGTGGAAATATCCTCATTGGATCCCAAAACTGCGAGTCTACGAAGACTGAAGGAATTAACGAATTTAGGAACGTCCTCTATCACTTGCTCTTGCAACTGTATTAAAAAATCAATATAGATGCAGATTAGTGAGAATATTTCGTATGCCGGATGCCCCTGAATGGCATCTGCCACAAGAGGCTCCTTCACCTTGTCCGTGGCAGCTATCTGCGGAAGACTAGCTGTGTATGGATCTACTTCGCTGACTCCCGGAATCTGAATCCCAAGTCCAAATTTGATCCTTGTTGGTCCTTCAGCAGTGACTGATGGCATCATTGCATCATCCGGAATCTGTTTCAAGAGATCCTCAATAGACGTTGATTCCTCATCAGTTGTCTTACTTGGTTGCTCTGTTGGGGAACCGCGGCGGATCCGGATCACGCCTCCCGGCGAGGCAGCGTAAGAACAAAAATTGGGCCGGGAGACGATCAATACAATTCCATAATCAAATCAATCTATGACATTCATAGGGTGTTTCTCGGGGTTACCTTTCTGGCAACTCGTGCCTGGCTCCGACCAGTTTCGCGAGGAAACCGGCACTTCACGGTAGGCGGCGGTAGATAACGTCAATCAGGTCCACGACCATATACGATACTCCTTCGTCAGCCTGCACTAGAAGGCCTGACGAGATCGGCGCGGACGGATTCTCCTCGAAAGATTGGCCGGAACAATTTCCGGCAAAGGAGGCGGCGGCGCTAGGCGGCGGCGGCGGCTTTGAGTGAGAGGAGAGGGCGGCGCACACTAGGTTTAGGGTTAAGAGAGTATTGTGTTTTGTGATTTAGTCTAAGTCTACATTAAGTAGACTTAGTGATGGATTTGGATCCGGCCCAACGGGCCCGGGTCCAACGAATGAACATTCGGTTCATCCCCATCACCGTGACTTCATCGTAACTCCGATCACCGATAAGATCGAACCGATCAACTCAGTTTCCAAAACTGAATACTATGATTTTCAGATCCCCAGTGCAAAATGACCGTTTTTCCCCTCAACAGCGGGAAATCACGATTTGACACCTATTGACTTTTAGTAAGTCGCACTCCCCAAAATCCTCTTCTCATGCTCAACACATTGAGCTGAGTATCCGTGCGGGAATCTCAAATCCAGTACTTGTGTGACCCTCAATGGTTCAGGGATACAGCTAGCCGTGGGCCCAAAACCATTGTGGCTCCGGAATCACAATTCCGGACTTGCCCATCGGATCATGGTAAGAGCGTCTAGCAACATCGTCCCATGATCCCCTAGATATCACTGATAGTGCCTGCAAGAACCAGTTGGTCGTGGTTAGCGTGTACGGTCCTTTCAATCCATATATCCCGATCAGCTCAACGACCATTGGTAAATCGAGAGTCGCTAAAGATCCGATAGCTATGCATACATCTTGGAGATCGAATAGTGACATCGCGAGTGTAACTAGGTAAACACATTTACCTAAAACATTTCTAGTACTCTGGCCAGAGATTTATACACTATTATCCCCTCAGATAGCATAGGATATCCACGCATGTCTGCGAGCGGTGAATCCTCGACAACGATACATCGACTCCTACATGCATCGGGGTCTCGTCCAATCCCGCCGCATAATGACCCCAAGTGAGTCGGCAAACGGGTCAAAGTGAGACGCCTATCATGTAGAGTCTCAATGACGTTTCGAGTCATGAGGACTAATCAGTACAACCAAGACCTCGGACTTATCCTCTCGACAAATGGTAACCACTTGGAAAGTCCGAACGAGGGTAGTTCGATAGATCACCAGGTCACTATCTATCTGCATGCTCAGAACATGACAATGTTCCCTACCAATGAAACATGGTTCTTCGCATCGCAGATACTAGTCTCATGCTCGGGCGGTCTTATCCTCATTTTGACGGCCCAATCGACTAGGAACATGTTTAGAATACACAGTGACTATTTGATGTGTTTCATGATAGCCGTCATACCCACTATCACATCTAACATACACTTTAGTGCATTCTAGGTCTTTACTCAACGTCGCAGTACATCGGGACTTGACCAACTCCATTAGGAATGACGCCCAACTCTTGGACGAAATTCCTTATCCAAACGGCCTCCTTATCAGCAGCTGATGCTGCAATGTACTCAGCCTCAGTGGTTGAATCCGCGATGGTGTCTTGCTTGGAACTCTTCCAAGAGACAGCACCACCATTGAGCATGAATACAAATCCAGAGGTTGATTTCGAATCATCCACGTCACACTGGAAGCTAGAATCAGTGTAGCCTTCCAATTTCAGTTCACCACCCCATAGACCATGAACATATTCTTTGTCCTTCGAAAGTACTTAAGAATATCTTTCACAACCTTCCAATGCATTTGGCCGGGGTTTGCCTGGTAGCGGCATGTGACACTTAGAGCATATGCGACATCCGGTCTAGTGGAGATCATGTCATACATAATACTACCTATTGCCGAGGCATATGGCACACGTGTCATACTCTCTATCTCCTCATCAGTCTTCGGACACATAGACTTAGATAGAGTGACCCCGTGGGACATAGGTAGGTGTCCTCTCTTGGACTCTTCCATAGAGAACCTCTTAAGTATGGTATCGATGTAGGTAGCTTGGGTGAGTCCGAGCATCCGTTTTGATCTATCCCGATAGATCTGTATTCCAAGAATATAGGATGCTTCACCCATGTCCTTCATCGAAAATCTACCAGACAACCATACTTTGTTGACTGCAGCATTCCTACATCATTCCCAATGAGTAGAATGTCATCAACATAAAGTACGAGGAATGTCACAGCGCTTTTAACTACCTTCTTATATACACATGGCTCCTCGGGATTCTTGATGAAACCAATTCCTTAATTGTTTCATCGAATCTCAGGTTCCAACTTCGCGATGCTTGTTTGAGACCGTAGATCGATCTCTGAAGCTTGCATACCTTATGCTCGCTTCCTACACATGTGAAACCCTCAGGCTGTGTCATATAGATCTCTTCCTTAATGTTTCCATTAAGGAACGCAGTTTTCACATCCATTTGCCATCTCTCATAGTCGTACCATGCGGCTATGGCTAACAAAATTCTAATCGACTTGAACATTGCGACTGGCGAGAAGGTTTCATCATAGTCAACACCTTGCCTTTGAGTGTAACCTTTCGCGACCAGTCGTGCCTTGTAGGTCATTACCTTACCATCAGGCCCAAGTTTCCTCTTGTATACCCATTTGCATCCAATAGGAACAATTCCTTCGGAAGGATTAACGAGAGTCCAAACTTGGTTAGCATGCATTGAGTCAAACTCAGACTGCATCGCTTCAAGCCACAAATTAGAATCAGCATCGGAAATTGCCTCCTTGAAAGTTCTTGGATCAGATCCAACAACTTGATCATCTTGATCATCTTCAAGGAGAAAACCATATCTCTCAGGAGCCCTAAGAACCCTTTCGGATCTCCTAGGTGCGACCATTTCTGGCACTGGCTCCGCAGGCGCAGGAGATTCACTCGGTACTTCAGTTGGTTCTCGAACCTCTTCGAGTTCTACTATTCTACCCTTTCTATCAAGTAGAAATTCCATTTCCATAAAGGTGGCATTCCTAGAAACAAACACTTTTGTTTCGCTGGGATAGTAGAAGTAGTATCCAATGGAATTCTTTGGATACCAAATGAAGTAGCATAAGATGGATCTCGTATCCAGCTTATCTCCCACTGTCTGCTTCACGTAAGCAGGACATCCCCAAATCCTCATAAATGAGTACTTGGGTGGTTTGCCCATCCATATCTCATACGGAGTCTTATCCACTGCCTGGGTGTGGACATTGTTCAACAAAATTACCGCCGTTTCGAGCGCA
>KV010129.1:102883-125906 GCA_001598015.1 Dorcoceras hygrometricum
ATCGAATATCGGCCCGAAAATTTCACGGGCTGCCCGGGACAGGCCCGAAAAAAACCTAGAAGAAATCAGCCGTCACGACATCGCCGGAGTACTGTCGACGGCGGCCGCCATCACGAAAATTGTGCGCGGCGCAAGGCCACGGTCCGGCGGGCGGCGCCCGCCATCACGAAAATTGTGCGCGGCGCAAGGCCACGCACGCGGCCGCGACAAGCGCGGCGCAATCACGCAACATCGTGCGCCATCGTGCGGCATCGTGCGGCGACCAACGCATGGACAGCGGCGCATCCAAGCAGCAACGTCCGGCCATCACCGTGCAAAAGCATCGGCCTGCGTCGGCCACCGCCCGAAGCAAAGAGGCCAACGACTGGTCGTGATGCGCGACCAGCGCGCATCTCCTTCGCGTCCAGCAGCACGCAACGACGCGTGATCATCGGCCGGCCCATGTGCTACAATCGCACGCGAAGCAGCAGCCATGAATCGGTAGCCATGCGCAACGAGTGGGCAGGCTATCGCGCGGCTGCGCGTGCGCTCGCGCGCGCATGTTGGCACCGTGGCATGCGGCGGTGGCGTGGCCGTGGTCCAAAAGAATTTTGATTTTCCGATCTGAAATTTGAGAGATTAGATACAATATGGCACTATTGTATTGATCAGATCCGAACCTTGGCTCTGATCCACTGTTGGGGAACCGCGGCGGATCCGGATCACGCCTCCCGGCGAGGCAACGGAAGAACAAAAATTGGGCCGAGAGACGATCAATACAATTCTATAATCAAATCAATCTATGACATTCATAGGGTGTTTCTCGGGGTTACCTTTCTGGCAACTCGTGCCTGGCTCCGACCAGTTTCGCGAGGAAACCGGCACTTCACGGTAGGCGGTGGTATTTAACGTCAATCAGGTCCACGACCGGATACGAGACTCCTTCATCAGCCTGCACTAGAAGGCCTGATGAGATCGGCGCGGACGGATTCTCCTCGAAAGATTGGCCGGAACAATTTCCGGCGAAGGAGGCGGCGGAGGCGACGGCTCTAGGCGGCGGCGGCGCTAGGCGGCGGCGGCGCTAGGCGGCGGCGGCGGCGGCTTTGAGTGAGAGGAGAGGGCGGTGCACACTAGGTTTAGGGTTAAGAGAGTATTGTGTTTTGTGATTTAGTCTAAGTCTACATTAAGTAGACTTAGTGATGGATTTGGATCCGGCCCAACGGGCCCGGGTCCAACGGATGAACATTCGGTTCATCCCCATCACCGTGACTTCATCGTAACTCCGATCGCCGATCAGATCGGACCGATCGACTCAGTTTCCAAAACTAAATACTATGATCTGAAAAACTATTTTTTAGAACCCCAGTGCAAAATGACCGTTTTGCCCCACAACAGCGGAAAGTCACGATTTGACCCCTGTTGACTTTTAGGAAGTCGCACTCCCTAAAATCCTCTTCCTATTCTCAACACATTGAGCTCAGTATCCGTGCGGGAATCTCGAATCCAGTACTTGTGTGACCTCAATGGTTCATGACATCGCGAGTGTAACTAGGTAAACACATTTACCTAAAACACTTCTATTACTCTGGCCAGAGATTTATACACTATATTCCCCTCAGATAGCATAGGATATCCACGCATGTCTGCGAGCGGTGAATCCTCGACAACGATGCATCGAGTCCTACATGCATCGGGGTCTCACCCAATCCCGACGCCTTGTGACCCCAAGTGAGTCGGCAAACGGGTCAAAGTGAGACGCCTATCATGTAGAGTCTCAATGACGTTTCGAGTCATGAGGACTAATCAGTACAACCAAGACCTCGGACTTATCCACTCGACAAATGGTAACCACTTGGAAAGTCCGAACGAGGGTAGTTCGATAGATCACCAGGTCACTATCTATCTGCATGCTCAGAGCATCACAATTTTCCCTACCAATGAAACATGGTACTTCGCATCCCAGATACTAGTCTCATGCTCGGGCGGTCTTATCCTCATTTTGACGGCCCAATCGACTAGGAACATGTTCAGAATACACAGTGACTATTAGATGTGTTTCATGATAGCCGTCATACCCACTATCACATCTAACATACACATTAGTGCATTCTAGGTCTTTACTCAACGCAATTTTTAATCATCATACAACACAATGAAAGTAAAGAATGCCATATAAATAAATGCGAATATCATATATAAAGATTGTTTCATACAAGAGTCTATAAACCCACACACCACAAGTTGGCTAGTTGGGCATCTACTCTAACATGCTCAACCCCAGAAATGTCGTCATCATCTCCAGATCTCAAAGGCTCTTTAAGAAATTGTTTCGGTGCAGTAAAAGATGCCATTTTCCTAGCAATTTCATTTTCAGCTCCATCAAGATTATCATCCTCATCATTGACAGCACTCGAGTGCTCAATTCCCGCAAGTACTGTCTCGGTATCCATATATGTACGCTCCGTAACCATATCTGATTCCCCCATATCTGTTTCCATCTGCTCGGTTTCAGTAAGAACCATTTCAATAATTTTATCCACATCATCAGCGGTTGACTTTTCCCTCTGTTGCTCTCCAACATTCACCACATCTGATTATTTCTCAACAATTTCATCATCAGAACCTGCTGGCAGCTGCAACATCCTCTTCGGTACTTTTCGTTTAGGAGCATGAGGGGTCACAGCCGATATCATTTGAATAGGTACAGCCTCTTGAGCTACTGTTACCAGCGTCAAATCCGTAGCTACGGGAGTAGTTCTCCCAGATGTTCTCTTCCTATTAACAACGGGTGATTCAACAGTAGGAGCAGGTCTCTTTTTAGACACAGCCCTCTTTTTCTCCGCTTTCTTCTCCATCACTGGCTCATCCTCCACATCCTCAATAGCAATGTTCTTGTTTATGGCAATATACTTGCCAACAGTCTTTGGTGTAAGAATCTTCAGAGGAGGGAACTCCTTTGATTCTCCCAACTCTAGATCTGGAGCACCCTTCAGAATGATGCAAATTTGAACTGCAAAACCTCGGGCTTGCTTTGAACCCGGAGTTACCATGTCCTTGAGCACTTTGAACAGAATTTTACTCCAGTTGACAGAAACGCCCCCATAAATATCATTCATCATCAAGAACCTCTCATGGGACACAGAATCGAACGACCCTGCCTTTACCGTCACAGACTTTTCCAGAAGATCATTTAGCAAGCGAAACTCAAACACCAATTCCCTCTTCTTACAGGATGTACTTACCAGTTTATCATCGTATGAGAAGGCACGCCGTGCTTCAAGAACTAGATCCTGCGGTACCTCATGTAAATCACTCAAACCCTCCAATGGCAACTCGAATGTGCTAGCGAACAGTTCTTCCAAAATAGACATTGGTTTTCTTTGTATCGTACTTACAACCACACCATCCCTGACGGACGCATTGTGGAAGAACTCCACCAGAGTAGTTTCGAATATCGCCGACGAGCATCCCAAAAATCCACTAAGGCTAGATGAAATAAGGGCTTCAAATATCACAACCATACCCTCGTTGTCCACTTCGAGGACAGAGTCAAAGTAAACTTGAATGGTGTTGCTGATTAGAGAAGATGCCATTTCTGTATGTTGATTTGAGAAGAATACGCCGGAAAGGATATCTGCAGAAGGAGAACACGAAAAGTCAAGGGCACAACTATGCGAGAGAATAATTTGCGCAAGATAAGTGTTAGAGTATGATGGAAAAGCCGTAATATAGTCGAGGAATACGAAACGGTAAAAAGAAAGAGAATATGTGGATGTGACGTTTCGCATGATGACAACACGTGTCAATCATCCGATGGCGCGATCAATATTTGGAAAATATTTTGAAATGATTTTCTAAAATTAACCATGAGGGTAAAACGGTAAAAACAAAATGTGCGCCAGAAATTAAAAAGTTTCACAACCATAGGATCTGTTTTGATGTATCAGTAGGGGAGTACAGGATCTGATCACGGATAAGCATCAGCTATATATATATATGACATCTGAGTGTATCCAGATCCCACATATTCAGCCGACTCAGCGCTTAATAATTCAGATCCGTTGTTGCCCCTAAGACTAAGGTTCTCCCAAGTTTGAATATTACCAAGTCCAAGAGTTCAGTGTTCCCCCTGAATGGTTGACTCGGATCTGATGCATAAAAGCTGCTCAACCTGCAATTTTGTTAGCGCATAGACAAATCAAGGCAATTCTAGGAGATCCAAAATAAGAAAACTTAGCGTCTTGTAGGGGCTTTGTGAAGATGTCAGCCACTTGCTAGTCAGTCGACACATACTCTAGTCGGACGTCTTTCTTGAGCACATGGTCCCTTATGAAGTGATGTCTGATGTGATGTGCTTTGTTCTGGAATGCAGCACTGGATTTTGAGTGATTGAGATGGCACTGTGTTGTCACAGAGAATAGGTGCTTCAGAAGCATCAATGCCATAGTCTTTCAGCTGATGTTGAGTCCATTGAATCTGAGCACAGCAGCTTCCAGCCGCTAAATACTCCGCGTCAGCTGTGGACGTTGATATAGAGGTCCACTTCTTACTAAACCAGGAAATCAAGCGATCTCCCAGGAATTGACAAGTTCCACTGGTGCTTCACCGATCAATTCTACATCCTGCGTAGTCTGCATCACTGTAACCGATTAGTTGAAAGATTGAGTCTTTGGGATACCAAAGACCCACATTGGAAGTTCCCTTCAAATATTTTAAGATCCGCTTTATGGCTATGTAATGCGATTGCTTTGGCTCCACTTGGAATCTAGCACACATAGATGGAAAACATGATGTCTGGTCTGCTAGCATTAGGTAAAGCACGGATCCTATAATACCGTGATACAAAGATACCTCTATGGCAGATCCAGCTTCATATTTATCTAATTTGATTGAACCACTCGTTGGGGTTGTAGCTGCTGAACAGTTGTCCATGCCAATTTCTTCAGCAGTTCTTTCGTGTATTTTTCTTGATTAATAAATATTCCGTTGTCAAGCTGTCTCACTTGAAGTCCTAGAAAGAACATCAGCTCTCCCATCATGCTCATCTCAAATTTGTCCTGCATCAACTTGGAAAATCTCTGGCATAGTTTGGGGTTAGTTGACCCAAATATAATATCGTCTACGTAAATCTGTACTAACAAGACATGATCAGATTTGAAAAATTTTAATAGTGTCTTATCAACAGTGCCTATTGTGAAGTCATGCTCAATAAGAAACTTATACAGTGTATCATACTAAGATCTGGGTGCTTGCTTCAACCCGTATAGAGCTTTATCCAATTTGTAAACGTGATTTGGATATGTATGATTGACGAAGCCAGGAGGTTGTGCAACATACACTTCCTCAGTTAGGATGCCATTAAGAAATGCACTCTTAACATCCATTTGAAAGACTTTGAAGTCTTTGTATGCAGCATATACTAAGAACATGCGAATGGCTTCTAGTCTAACTACAGGTGAAAATTTTTCATCAAAATCTATGCCTTTCATTTGTCGAAAACCTTGAGCAACTAGTCTAGCTTTGTTTCTTGTTACTAATCCATCTTCATTCAGTTTATTTCTAATGACCCATTTAGTTCCTATTACTGAATGATTAGAAGGTCTAGGTACAAGTTGCCATACATTATTTCTTTTAAACTGGTTAAGTTCTTTCTGCATTACATCTATCCAGCTTGGGTCTGCTAAGGCTTCTTATATCTGCTTTGGTTCTATATGCGATAAGAATGTTGAATCAAAATGATCATGCAATAGCTGGCCTCGTGTACGAACAGGAGAGTCAATTTTACCTATGACATGCTCGGGTGGATGATTTCTATTCCACTGGAGATCAGATCCGATTGGGTTTGCTCCTTGTTCTGCTTGGATGTCTGATTGGATGGTCGCATCTGGATTATCTGATGTCAATTGATGATTTGCATTGTCTGCTGGTGCATCAGATTCCAGTTAAGGTGATTTTTGTTCCAGATTTGAATCTGGAATCAAGTGATGAGTAGTCCTCGCATCTTGTGCATCAGGTGTCACTCGGTGTATTGCAGGATCTGGTTGTACAATATCTTGAGGATTGGTCGCTTCAGCTCCAGCAACTGGCACACTTGATAGGATCTGTCCTGCACCTGGTCAATGTTAGTTAAATCAACGACCACTGGGTTACCTGTCAGATCTTGAGAGTCGTCGTGAGGTGTGTCCAACGCTGGTTGTATCTCAGCTGAATGTGTTGGTTGTGGCTCGTCATCGCTGGATTCTTCTAAGCAACTTGATTCCAGTCGTGAGCACAAGTCATTTAGGCTCGCAGCTGAGTTGGATCTGAAGCTTGTCTCTTCAAAGACCACATGTGCTGATTCTTCTACTGTCAGACTTTAATTGTTGAACACTCTATATTCCTTTCTTATGGCTGAATATCCTAGAAATAGACCTGCATCAGATTTTGCATTGAAGGTTGGTATGTGCTTCTTACCATTATTATGAATGAAGCATCTGCACCCAAACACCCTGAAATATGAAATATCAGGTTTCTTGCCTCTCCAGATCTCATATGGGGTTTTGCCGTGCAACTTATTAATCATAGATCTGTTTTGAGTGTAGCAGGCTATATTAACTGCTTCTGCCCAGAATTTTTTAGAAATGCCTGAATAATCAATCATAGATCTAGCAGCTTCTTTTAAAGTACGATTTCTCCTCTCAACCAGCCCGTTCTGTTGAGGAGTTCTAGCTGCAGAAAGCTCATGCTTTATCCCAATGTCATCCAGATAAGAACATAATTTTTATTTAAAAACTCGGTACCACTATCACTTCTTATCCGGTTGACTTCACAATATCTATCATTTTGTAAACGTTCTAAAAGCCGAATCAGCTGGTCAGCGGTATCAGATTTTGACTTTAAAAACAGCACCCAAGTCTAGCTGCAGAAAGCTCATGCTTTATCCCAATGTCATCCAGATAAGAACATAATTTTTATTTAAAAACTCGGTACCACTATCACTTCTTATCCGGTTGACTTCACAATATCTATCATTTTGTAAACGTTCTAAAAGCCGAATCAGCTGGTCAGCGGTATCAGATTTTGACTTTAAAAACAGCACCCAAGTGAATTTTGTAAAATCATCGACAACAACTAGGGTGTAGTTCGTTCCCCCTAAGCTTGTTACGGGAATAGGATCAAAAATATCCATATGTAAAAGCTCTAAGCTTCGAGAAGAACGTTTACCGCCTTTCTTTTTAAAAGTGGAACGGATTTGTTTACCAAGCTGACATGCGGCACAGATCTTGTCCTTAGAAAAATTTAGACTTGGCATACCAGAAACCAATTCATGCTGACTCGATATGGCAAGCGTTTTAAAGTTTAGATGATTCATTCGTTGATGCCACAGCCAGCTCTTGGAAGAGTCAGCTGCAAGGAAGATCTGCTCAGATCCCATCTGCTCTGACCAATTAATGATGTAGGTATTCCCTGATCTTTTTCCTACCAATACAATCAGACCATTTGGACTCTGAACTGTGCAGGTGTGCTGTTGAAAATTAACTATGTAACTCTTGTCACACAACTGACTTATTCTAATCAAATTATATCGCAAACTGTCAACGACTCAAACATTAGATATTGAAATGTTACCGTGGGTAAGCTTACCCTTACCCACAGTGTTACCGTGTGAGTTATCACCAAAAATGATCTTCGCTTCTCTGTGAGGTGTCACATCTGATACCAGTTTTGGGTTACCCGTCATATGTCGCGCACTAACACTATCCAAGTACCATAGGGTTCACTCATCTACAGCTTTGTACATGTTGTCCTGCAATCATAAAAACAACCTTTTGGTACCCAATTTTACTTGGGTCCAGATTGGATTACCCCTTTCGGGACTCATACTTGAATTACCTTAATAGTTTTCCCAGTATGAAAGTCCTTGAGGGTGCGTGCAGAAACATTGTGAGATCTATTGATTTTTGGCTTAGTACTTTGACCATTTAGATCTCGTTGGGACTGAACCTTTCTCCATACAGATTTGACCTTCTTAGAGCCACGTATTAGTTGGCTTTGAACAAACGACTTGGATCCAGCTTTCACCTTTTCTTTGTCAAGTGTGTTCTTTATCCAACTAGACTTCGAGTTCTCGGGTCTGATATAGCCAATGCCAGATTTGCCCTTTTGGTTCAGTTGCCCAAATGTCTGGTCATCATACCTTACCGACTCACAAATTTTGTGTATCACACTGGCTTTGACAAAATTCATCTTTTTGAACTTGTCATGGCCAGATTTGACTGAGTACTGGTTTCTCCTGAGCTGCTTTCACCAACAATGAAACCTAAGCCAGATTTGTCCTTTAACGGCTTTTGAGTTTCATGCAGCTTTCTTAGAGAAACAGAAGACTGATTCCAGGAGCTCATCACTAGACTTAACCTTTCGTTTTCTGATTCGAGCTCACAAGATCTTAATCTCAACGATTCATTCTCAGACTTCAGCTTACTTAACTCGGTTTGGAAACTGTCAGTATCCTCAAGCTGAGCACGGCTTTATTCATTTGAACTATTTTTCAAACCATTGTTTTCAGCCTTGACTTCATCGAATGTTTGAGAAAGCCTTCTGTACTCATGGACCATCTCATTTAGTGCATTGATCAGGTTTTCATGTGTAAATTCAGTATTTGAAAAGTCGAATACCTCTTCTTCTGTAGATTGGTTGGCCATTAGACAGTGAGTTTCCTCTTGGTCACTGTCGCTTGATGAGGAGCTGCTTGATGTTGAGTCCGAATCTGAATCCGCCCAATTTTTGTGGCTCTCCTCTGCAACTAGTGCTTTACGATCATTCTTTCTAGTTGGCCTTTTGTCAGCTCTGGTTCTCCTTCTTTCCTTGGATCTTCTGTCATCCTTTGATCGGTTATCCTTCTGGCTTTCATCCTTCTTTGGCCTGTTGCAGTCTGCTGCAAAGTGTCCTGGATGACCACAGTTATAACAATTCATATCAGTTGAAGTCTTTACAGATTTATTCGCATTATTATAAGAAAAAGAAGGGTTATAGGATCTTCTCAGGAATTTCCCAAACTTCTTGACGAAGAGGGACATAGCATCATTGCTTAGTTGTTCTGTAGATTTGCTCGTTCTTGGAGAACACTGTTCAGATGTTTGCGGCAAGAGCCTTGGTTGGTTGTGAGGTTGACGGCACCTCAGATCTGGTTTCCAATTCAAATTCGTACGCTTTCAGATTTGCAAAAATATCATGTAGTTCGAGCTTGTTGAGGTCCTTAGACTCGCGCATGGCCATTGTCTTAACATCCCATTCCCTGGGCAGCGCTATCATCACCTTGAGAGCTAATTCTCTGTTGGAATACTCTTTGCCTAGGCTGGTCAGCTCTATCACTACAACAGTGAATTTTTCATCAAACTCCGCCATGGTTTCTCCATCTTTCATCTTTATGGACTCGTACTTCTGCTGAGCAACAGTAAGTTTGTTTTCCTTGGTTTCGTCGTTGCCTTCGCAGATCTGAATCAAATTTTCCCAAATCTCCTTGGAAGTGGTTTGATTTTGCTGAACATATTTTTGTTCAGCGTCTTGTATAGGATATCCATGGCCACGTTGTCCAAGTTCGCCTTCTTCTTATCCTCGTTAGTATACTCATGTCTCTTCTTTTCTACATATTCCAGTGCACCATCAGATACCACGATTGCTGTGTTGGCCTTAATTATTTTCATTGGTCCATCTGTGATCACCGACCACATATCATCATCAGTGCCGCCAGATGTGCTTGCATCCATATTTTCCAATCATCATAATCTACCTTCGAGAACATAGGAATTTTATAGTGAGAAGTAGATATATTGAGATTTATAAAGCGCGAAAGAAAAACTGTTCAAAACTGAGATAAGCAGGCTCTGATACCAATTTATAGGATCAATTAGGATCGAAAACAGGCCTTGGAGTTCAGAAGGGGGGGTTGAATGAACTCCTTTGGATTTTTATTTTTCGAAACCTTCAAAACAGTTTTACAAACGCCTGCTTAACTCGTATCTGTGTTACCAGATCCGAGGTATCTCAGTTCAAGTCTGATCTTTCGACTAAAAAATAATGTGCGAAAAGAAGTCGATCAACCAGTGAACCGTATAAATATAAGTATGATGCAGTAAAGTAAAAGATCAAGGTTCAGAGATTTGTTTCTGGAAGTTCGGATATCAAATCCTACGTCTCCCCTTCTTCCTTTGCAGGAAGGTTCCACTAGAAAATTTGATGCACACGGCTTCTGTCTACACCCAGTCACCGAGCCTCGCTCCAAGTGAACTCCTAGAATCTCCAACTATACGCAGATACAACTGCAGAATTACAAACAACTTGATTTTTCGAACTGCTTCACACAGCAAGTTCGTTACAGACTCAATATTGATATACAATGAAGTGCTAAACAATGAGTACTGTAAATCTTCTGGTTTCTAAACGGAGAAACTCGATTTACAAATGTAAACAAGAAGATGTGACTCAAATATGAAACTATTAAGACCAACGTGAAGTGTTCTTCGAGTTTTTAATACTGGACTTAGAATATTTCTGCAATAATGAGTTCCAGCGAATATTCAAGAGCTTTTTTTATGTGAATTGACCGAGAGTTTCTTCATTTGAATTCTTCATCAATTTATACTCTTCAACTCCAACGGTCAGTTGAAACAAATTCCTTTGAATATCTTCATCACCGCATTCAGTGCTTAATTAACTCTATGCCGAAGGTACATTGCGTTTATTAGGGCTTAATTGATTTTCTTACCGAATCCGGTACACATCGTATCAATTTCTTTGCGTGATGTGCATCTTTATTCAAAATGCCCTGAGTTTGTTTCCTTAATCCAAGATGTGTGACCGTTGATATCTTTCGGATAGTGTGAAGGTGTGTTTAAGAATTCTGAGGCTTATATCTGTTGTAACATTGATATCTGAAAATCGCGGTGTCTTTGTGACAGCAGCAAGTGGTGTCTTTGTGAACAGCAGCAAGAAATATCTCTATATAGCTGTCACATCTGATATCTCCTTGAGTATGACTGATCTGAATACTGTATTGTTCTCGTAATCAAAACTGATAGCATACATCTGTAAGACAATGAGTCGAATCTGTCCAATCTAAGTCTGTTATAGAAATCTGAATTACTGCAAAGCTCTTTCGAATAAACAGTCTAATATCTGATATAGCATATTCGGATCTGAGTTCCTGTAACTAATATCTGAATTATCCTGTGTAGTTTGTTCACATCTAACACTCTCGAATTATAACATCTGAGTCAATATAACGGAATCAGTTACTGAAACCTCTAAATCAAGTCTAAAAACTTCACATCTGAAATCCTGACCTGATAATCAAGTTAACCGACCCGATTACTCAACTGATCCAAATACCCGAATCAGAGAGCTTCAACCTGATAACTGAATTAATCCACTCGATAGCTGATATCTGGAATCTAAAACACTCGAGTCTGAGAACACTTAACTGAAAGCCGCAATATCTGTCTGTTCGGATCTGATTCTTTAAATTGTTTATAGTCTTATTTTTGTTATCACCAAAACCCATAAATTTTATCTTAACAATTGTTGTTGTGTAATAAAATTTATTTTATGCAGAAAGAACACGATTCAACAGTGAACAGTTAGACTAATGCGGAAATATAAAAAATAAAGAGTCGAGATATTTATTTCTGGAAGTTCGGAGTTAATTCTCCTACGTCTCCCCTTCTTCCTCAATGAGAAGGATTTTCACTACAAGATTTGATTTATACAACTCCTTGTACAAACCCTATCCGACAGCCAGCAGCTGTAAGAACTCCTAGCATTCAACCACGAACACAGACCCGCGATCTGGTTTGAAATACAATGAACACAACACTAAGCTGGTTGTGCAAATCTAGCACTCAACACTCTCTGTTTTTGATTTACAGTGATGGCTCAACACTACAGTGTGTGTACAGATGTTTGTTTGACACAAAGAATTGAATAAGTAATCTGTGTGCGTGTGTCACTAGCTTTGAGCTGGTTCAAGAATATGAACTCTGCTTTTGCTTGTGAAGGCTTGTAGGCTCGTGTGTTCGTTGAGTAATTGTAATCGATCAGTTCATTTGGTAACCTTCTCACAGCTGATCTGATCTTCTATTTATACCCTTTGGATATAACGGTAATAAATGTTACCAGTAGATACATCAAATGTATCCAAATTGCAAAACATGCGGCGTCTTAATTGCTCGTACTATGTACGGACAGCTCCATTAAATGCATTTCCCTTTTTAGAAACTCTGCGTCGTCTTCAGTTTGAATCAAATCTCTGTAAATCAGGAGTTATCTGCAAGCAGTTCCAACCGACTACAAATCATAGCAAAGAAGTCAAATGTCTCACATCAAACTGTACGTAGCCTCAAACATTCTGAAATTCAATTTGTTAAATTGTCCTTAACTTAGCTGGTTATTCGATATGGTCGCTGTACGTCGAACTAATTTTCTAATCTGGTTTTAGGCTGATCAAAATCCAATATGCTTTGAACCGATTTGCTCTTGTCTTTGTTCTGTACTAATCAGATAGCAATCTTTGTACACTTTCCTAGTAACCAAATAACATATGTAGAACAGCCTACCTTCGAGCTGATTTATTCAACTGGTCTTCTAGCTGGTCTTCTATACGCTTCGAGCTGTTCTCACAACTATTCCAAAATAATTGTTTATCTGCTCTTCTGAATTGATGCAATTTCAATCTGTTTCGAGCTTGTATTTCTTGAACTGCTTGTCCATAACCAGTTAAACATCTCTGGACTAATTTGACCTTAACCAGCTTGACTAAATTACCTTGTTGGTTTGTCCTTTGACCAGCGTACCTTAATACATTGAGCTGGTTTTACTTTAACCAGCGTGACTTAGCTCTGATCTGGTTTCTTTGATCAACGTTTTAAGCTTCATCTCGATCTTGTACCTTTGAACTGATTAATCTCTTTTATTTGTCTTCACCAAAACTAATGAAATTAACTCTAACAATTTCACACTTTTTGGTGATCACAAAACTTGGCATAAAAGAGATTTTATTCACTGTTAGACAAAAAAAATCAACTGTACATCACAAGACACAACGACACGAAAAAGCCGCTCTTACTCACAGCAGCCTTCTTGTGTTAATGCTTGGCCCCGACACTTTACTCGGTCCTTCCCCCTTTTTGGCATCACGAAGTTCCTTTAGACAATCAAGCATTTCAGCGAGATGTGGTTTGACAAACACAAGTTCATCCACCAGATGTTGTTGGCTATCTACAACATGATGAACCAGAGTGGACTCCAGCACATCTATCTTGATTTCCAGCCCGTCGATCGATGTTTTGAGCTGTCGCCTTAGATGGACTGGGACCCTGGTTGGGACTGTGACGGACCGTATTATTTGCATCTGAAACGGGAGTGGGACAAAAACTGTTCTCGCTATCCTCCCTGTGGACGGAAAAGTGTGTAGAAGAACCATAACTTGGGCTTGAGTGGGTTGGAAACTTTTGAGGCTGTCCTCTTCCTCAGTAGCCGGTTGCTCCAGGACCTGTTGTCCATCCACAGAACCCAGTTTCTCTTTCTCTGGAGCCTGATGCTCCACCGTTTGAGCCTGTTGCTCGTTCCCGTGAGCCTGATGCTCTGGATAATTCACAGCTTCAGTCCCTTCCACATTACCAAATGTCCTGACAATATCTTCCACCTGCTCTGCTTGCTGAGCTGATTGCTTTGCTGCTGCTTTCTTCTATTCTGATTGAGTTGAAAAATCAAGAGCAAGAACCTTTGGCTGTGCTGGCTGAGTTGGATTGGCCCTTGTCAATAGAAATTTGTGTGCCTCAGACCATGTGATCTGTGGAAAATCCATATTGGCAGCATCTCCAGCGATTGAGGCTTCCGGAGCTAGAAGAGGTAGACCAGCAAGAGTTCGCAGAGCCCTGTGTTTCTTCAAAATTTCTTTGACTTCTCGGCTTAAGAACCGGATAAACATGGAATCATAATTAACAGAGGACTCAGCTAGCTTAAATTTTGCACGGTGCTCATCTACCCGCTTCTGCACCTCCATCTCATATAGCTTGTACAACACTAGCGACCGTCGCTCAAACAGGTCAGATACCTGATCCGTCTCAGCTCAAATAGAAACTGCTCTTCAATTTTGGCCAGACTTTCAAAGGACGAAACATCTTTGAGCCTCATCGCATTGCGGAAGTGTACCCACTTGTCATAATCAGCCATTCTGTCGGATACATCTTCCCACGCAGACTTGAGCAGCAAGTGACAGTGCTCCTCCACTGGTTTATGTCGGGCAAAAGCTTCCAACATCTCTTTGCCCTTTGCTGCTGGATTGATCTTGGGAAGAAAGTGCGTCGCCCAGTTGATCTCCCTGATTTCCATGGGAGCAAAGATCCCCTTACCAGCAACAGTAAAGGACTGCTGAGCTGGTTGCTCAGGTCCAGATAGGACAACTATAATACCCTCGTGGATAACCGGCTCCATATCTGTTTGGTTACCACAGTCCACATGCTCTTCTTGATCAACAGTGACGAATCCATCTTCGGCTTGTCTCTCCACTTGTGGAGTCGTTTCCATAGTAGCTTTTGGGTCCACCAGCAGTGTTGGAGACAGCCTCAAACTATATCCGGAATGGGACCAGGTTGGGACTTAGCTTGATGATCAGCAGTAGGCTTCACCTTCTTTTTTCTATTGGTCCAGTGCTTTCTCGTGATTAGCACCGGTGGAACAGACATAGTAGACTCAGATTCAGATGACTCTACAACCAATTTTCTCTTCGGGGCATTTCCACATTTCTTCAGCCTAGCCAGCGGGCGCGAATCCGCCTCTGAGTTGGTCTCAGACGTGGACCTCGCTGGAGAAACTTGGATCCTAGCCTCCACTGGTTTCTCACAACCACTTTCTGCTTTTTTACCGTTTGAAAAAACTTTTAATTCTTCTTCTTCTTCTTCTTCTTCTTCTTCTTCTTCTTCTTCTTTCCAACCGCTGTTTCCACTTCCTTTTCCATAGACTTGGTCATCTGCGACTGTGCGCCCTCTTTTCCACTGGCTGTATCCTCAGTCGGCATGCTTGACTCACCAGATGGAAGCACATTCATATTCTTCTTTATGTAGGTGTGAACAGACTTGTTGTTGAACACCTTTGTGGGTGCAACTTCACCAACTCTCCAAGGTCATCTTTGACCAGATTTTGCAGCAGAACACTCACTTGCATTGCAAAACCTTGTGACTGCTTGGTAGGTGTGTTCACCATCACCACCAAAGTCTGAAACAGAACATGTGCCCAATTGACTTTCAAACCAGCAGTGATGGCTACCATCAGATCAAACTTCTCGCTTGTAACCACGTCAAAAGAACCATCTTTGTCACATAGTGCCTTTGCAACTATGTCATGCAACAGGCGATATTCCATTTTCATCTCTTTATTTTTGTTGAGTGCCCTGAACGGCACATCAGTACCCAAAAATTTCATCCGCATTTCTGTTATAGTCTTGGACGGAATGTCAAGAAAACCAACCAGACCCTCAGTAGGTAGACCAAAAGCTTCAGCAAACACATCCTTTGTCAGTGTCAGTTTCCGATTGGAGACTAAACATACAATCGTTCCAGAATTAACTTTCGCATTAGCGAAGAATTCAACTAAACATACAATCATTCCAGCAATAACTTTCTCATTAGCGAAGAATTCAACCATAGCGGCCTCACAAACTGAACCGGATGCCTCGAGAAACCCCTTAAGCCCTATGTCCTGCAGGGACTTAAATTGTGGCAATTCCAATATGCTCCATGGGGAGCACAGACTTAAAATCAACCTGCATAGCATTAACGAAGAAAGAAGCAGCCATTTCTGAGAGTAAAGGGTGATGAAGTAAAGAGACTGTGAACGATTGCATGAAAATGCGGTTAGTCTGTTTGCTAGATGGCTAGAATGCGTGAAAATTTGAAAGCGTACTGTAAAAAGTTAAGTGAAACTGTTTATGTACGAATGGAGAGAGAGAAGGGTTTTGGGTGGACACATGTAATCATCATATTTAGAAGTCATTTGAAATTCCAGAAAGATGATCGTCCGATTTAAAATGAATTTGAAAAGCCAAACCAATCTCAACCGTTCGATTTACTGTATACCAGCATGAGAACAATTTATTCAAACTCCGTGATAATATCACACTGTGTATGTCGCTAAGCTGGACCAGATCAGCACGTAGCCGACCAGCTTGGTGACAAACAGCGGACTTTTGTATTATCTATTTGAATTATTTTGTTCCCCCTGAACATATGCATGCAAAACATGATCAATACATATCCAAGAGACCTAAAATGTTTCTAAAGTAAGAAAACTTAGCGTCCGGCAGAGGCTTGGTGAATATATCAGCTACTTGCTGATCAGTTGGCACATGCTCTACCCGAACATCTTTCTTTAGCACGTGGTCTCTAATAAAATTATGATGTATGTCGATAGATTGGTTCTGGAATGCAGCACGGGGTTCTAAGTAATCGTGATGGCACTTGTGTTATCGCAGAAGATGGGTGCTTTTTGTGCATCAATGCCATAGTCTCTGAGTTGTTGTTTAATCCATAATATTTTAGTGCAACAACTTCCAGCTGCGAGATATTCTGCTTCAAGTGTGGATGTGGCAATTGATGTATGTTTCTTGCTAAACCATGAAATCAATCTATCACTTTTGTGCATCAATGCCATAGTCTCTGAGTTGTTGTTTAATCCATAATATTTTAGTGCAACAACTTCCAGCTGCGAGATATTCTGCTTCAAGTGTGGATGTGGCAATTGATGTATGTTTCTTGCTAAACCATGAAATCAATCTATCACCCAAAAATTGACAAGTTCAACTTGTGCTACGCCGATTAACTTTGCAACCTGTATAATCTGCATCACTGTATCCAATAAAATTGAAACTTGATTCTTTGGGATACCAAAGACCTACGTTTTGCGTGCCCTTTAGATATTAAAAAAATGCGTTTAACAGCAATGTAGTGTGACTGTTTTTGATCAACTTGGAACCTTGCACATATACAAACCGAGAACATAATGTCTATTCTGCTTGCGGTTAGGTACAATAGAGATCCAATCATCCCACGATACATTGTTACCTCAACGGCAGTTCCAGCTTCATATTTATCTAATTTGATTGAAGCACTCATTGGAGTAGCCACTTATGAACATTTTTTCATCCCGAACTTCTTAAGAAGCTCCTTGGTATACTTCGCTTGATTGATGAATATTCCATCCTCAAGCTTCTTTACTTGTAAGCCTAGGAAAAATGTTAGCTCTCCCATCATGCCCATCTCGAACTTGTCTTGCATAAGCTTGGAAAATTTGTTGCAAAGCTTAGAATTAGTCAATCCAAATATGATGTCATCGACATAAATATGTACTAGCAAGACATGATCATTTTTAATGAATTTAACCAATGTCTTGTCGACAGAACCAATAACAAAATTATGATTAATAAGGAACATGGATAGAGTATCATACCAAGCTCTGGTAGCTTGTTTCAGATCGTACAGAGCTTTATCAAGCTTATATACGTATTCCGGTCTGGTATGATCTACGAAGCCAGGAGGTTGTGTAACATACACTTCCTCATTCAAGATGTTATTTAAGTATGCACTTTTCACATCCATCTGATAAAATTCAAAATTCTTAAATGAGGCATATGCAAGAAATATTCGGATGGCCTCTAGCCTGGCTACTGGGACGAAGGATTCCTCAAAGTCTATGCCTTCTTCTTGCCTATAACCTTGAGATACTAGCCTAGCTTTATTTCGAACAACATTTCTATTCTCATCTAATTTGTTCCTAAAGACCCATTTAGTACCTGTAATGTTTTGGTCAGTAGGTCATAGGAACTAGATGCAATATTTTACTACGTTCGAATTGGATAAGTTCTTCTTGCGTAGCTTCTATCTAGCTCGGGTTTGGGTTTACCCCGCATCTGTTCAACTCTTTTTTTGAGCTAGCTTTCCCGAGACTTCTCAGGAGCAATATACCCAAGCTCGGAAAATCTACCGTGCCAGATCGGAGCTTAGATGCTATCTTTGTTTCATCAGATTGTGCCTCTTCAGGTTGTCGCGTGCTGGATTTTACAAAACTCATGGTTTTAAACTTTGTTCTTTCCAGCTTTGGGGTACAATTGGTTTCTGATGTGCTGCTTTCATTGCTATCGTAGGCTAATCCGGTTTTATCACCAGATAGCTTCATAGCTCCTTGAAATTTATTCAGGGAAGCAGAAGACCTGGTCCAGGAGTTTATTATGCCAGCTAATCGCTGTTTTTCATTGTACATCTCCTCGGACCTGCTTCTCAATTCCTCATTCTCAGAGATTAATGAGAGTAGCTTGCATATTGCTTGAGCTAACCAGCTCAGCTTTTGTTGCACATCTCTCTCTTTCAGCTTTAACTTTCACGAATGATTGAGAAAGCTTCTTGTACTCTTGAGCCATGTCATTAAGTGTTGTGACAAGGTCCTCACGTGTGAACTCTAGATTAGAAAAATCGAATACCTCATCAGTGTCATCGGCCATGATACACTGTACTTCATCCTCTCTTTCACTGAATGAGGATGTTCCAGAGCTGGATTCCTCAGAATCTGAATCAGCCCATTCACTTTTATTTTCCTCTTCAACCATTGATTTCTCCGTTCTCTTCTTTCGATAGAGTTTCTTCTCCTCTTTGTCCTTGTTGGTGCTGCGATCTGGTCGCTTCTTCGCATCCAGATTTGGCTTCATAAAATCAGCCATGAAGTGACCAGGCCTGCCACAGTTGTAACATTTGTCATCAGAGGGAGAATTAAATTCTTTTTCGGAAAATCAAAAGAGGAGGGTTTAGGATTATGCTTCCGCATAAATTTCCCGAATTTCTTAATGAACAAGGACATAGCATCCTTTCTCATCTCCTCCACTGATCTGCTGCTTGTGAAACAAGGACTCTGTTCTAGAATTGTAGCAGCGAGAGCTCTGGTTGGTTAAGAAGTATATGGCTTAGACTCCGCTCCCATTTCCAGCTCGAACTCATAAGCCTTCAGATTGGAGAACAAGTCGTGCAAATCCATCTTGTTTAAGTCATTCGACTCCCTCATAGCCATCGTTTTTACATCCCATTCCTTGAGAAGTGCTCTCATAACCTTCAGGGCCAGCTCTCTGTTGCTATATTCTTTCCCCAGTCTTGTTAGCTCAATAACCAGTGAGCTAACCATTCATCAAACCCTGCCATGGTTTCATCAGGCTTCATCCTAATCAGTTCGAATTTCTGGAGGGCCACAGTAAGCTTGTTCTCTTTTGTTTCTTCGTTGCCCTCACATATCTGGGTCAACTTTTCCCAGATTTCTTTCACAGTTGTGCATGTCTGGATTTTGCTAAACATATTATTATCTAGTGACTTTTACAAGATGTCCTTGGCGACGTTATCTAGATTGGCTTTCTTCTTATCCTCAGATGTCCACTCCAATATGGGTTTCTCTATCCACTGAGGTGCACATGCAGTTATAGCCACAACTGTGTTCATTTTCATTATATTTTTGGGCCCGTCAGTTATAACGAACCACCTGTCATCATTATGTGCTGCTAGGTGCGCCTGCATCCGAATCTTCCAGACGTCGTATTCCTCCTTGGAAAACATAGGAATATTGTTGTGTGAAATCTACATATTTAACCGATATAATGAACAAACTGTTCACACACTGAGAATCCGAGCTCTGATACCACTTGCTAGGTCGTAAAACAAGCTCGAGAGTTCAGGGGGGTGAATGAACTCCTTTGCTAATTTTTCTTGAAAATTGTTTTCAAAAGATTTTACTGCTCGATGCAAACCTCAAGCCGAGTTATCAGCTTGGAGGGTTCTCAGTGATTGTTGTTGTCTCTTGTAATAAAATTAATTTTATGGGAAAAGAACACGATTCGACAGTGAACAGTTAGACAAATGCGGAAATGTAAAAAATAAAGAGTCGAGATATTTGTTTCAGGAAGTTCGGAGTTAATTATCTTACGTCTCCCCTTCTTCCTCTATGGGAAGGATTTCCACTAGAATATTTGATTTATACAACTCCTTGTACAAACCCGATCCGACATCCAGCAGCTGCAAGAACTCCTAGCACTCAACCACGAACATAGACCCACGATCTGGTTCGAAATACAATGAACACAGAACTAAGCCGGTTGTGCAAATCTAGCACTCAAAACTCTCTATTTTTTATTTACAGTGGTGGCTCAACACTACAGAGTGTGTGTACAGATGTTTGTGTGACGCAAAGAATTGAATAAGCAATCTGTGTGCGTGTATCACTAGTTGTGAGCTGGTTCAAGAATATGAACTCTGCTTTTGCTTGTGAAGGCTTGTAGGCTCGTGAGTTCGTTGATATTGTAATCGGTCAGTTCATTAGGTAACCTTCTCACAGCTGATCTGCTCTTCTCTTTATATCATTTGGATACAACGGTAATAAATGTTACATGTAGACACGTTGAATGTATCCAAATTGAAAAACCTGCGGCGTCTTAATTTCTCGTACTATGTACGGACAGCTCCATTAAATGCATTTCCCTTCTTAGCAACTCTGCGTCGTCTTCAGTTTGAATCAAATCTCTGTAAATCAGGAGTTATCTGCAAGTAGTTCCAACCGACTACAAATCATTGCAAAGAAGTCAAACGTCTCACATCAAACTGTACGTAGCCTAAAACATTCTGAAATTCAATACATTAAGTTGTCCTTAACTTAGTTGGTTATTCGATCTGGTCGCTGTACGTCGAACTGCTTTTCTGATCTGGTTTTAGGCTGATCAAAATCCAATCTGCTTTGAACTGATTTGCTCTTGTATTTGTTCTATACTGATCAGATAGCAATCTTTGTACACTTTCCTCTGTAACCAGATAACATATGTAGAACAGCTTTCCTTCGAGCTGGTTTATTCAACTGGTCTTCCAACTGGTCTTCTATACACTTCAAGCTGTTCTCACAACTATTCCAAAATCATTGTTTATCTGCAATTCTCAATTGATGTAATTTTCAATATTTTTCGAGCTTGAATTTCTTGAACTTGCTTGTCCATAACCAGTTAAACATCTCTGGAATGGTTTGAACTTAACCAGCTTGATTGAATTATTTTGCTGGTTTGTCCTTTGACCAGCGTACCTGAATACATTGAGCTGGTTTGACATTAACCAGCGTGACTCGACTCTGATCTGGTTTCTTTGATAAACGTTGTCTAGAATGCCATAACTCAAAGCACGTAAAGAATTTCTCTTCAAATCAACAATCAATGCAGGCCGAGGAGGTGCCAAAACATAAATACCTTTCTCATGACAGCCTTTTGCCAGCACTTCTTTGGTGTGACGATTATGAATAGTAAATGAAGAATTAGTGAACAACACATCAACCGGATAGTCGAAGGTAAGCTTACTAATGGAGAGCAGATTCTTAGTAAGACTCGGCACAACCAAGACGTCCAATAATTTGAAAGAATCTAAAATATGAGAGTTACCGATACGTGAGATAGAAAAATTAGCACCATTACCAACAACAACCCGATCCGTGCCGTAGTAGGGTTGAGATTCATCCAAAGAGGCAGAGGTCGGAGTCACGTAGCCGAAGCGCTAGTATCAAGAAACCAATTAGAGGTGTCGGGCTGAGAGATGGAGCAGCCGACTGAGAAAGCTTCGGCCAAATGAGAGGTATTCTACGGAGGGCGTTGAGCATAGCGTTCTGGACAAGCATCTGCATAATGGCCCTCAAAATGACAAATTTGACACTTAGGCTGACGAAGGTTGTTTCCACGATCGCGCCCTCAATAATTTAGAGAACGGTTGCCACCACCATTCCCACGACCACGAGAGGAAGAGGACTGACCAGATTTGTGTGGTGCGAGGCCTAAGCTTCCACGCTGACCGTAAAACTGCTAGAGTAGATGCCCAACTAGCCAACTTGTGGCGTGTGGGTTTATAGAATCTTGTATATGACAATCTTTATATATGATATTCGTATTTATTTATATGGCGTTCTTTAATTTCATTATGTGTGTAATGATTAACAATTGCGTTGAGTAAAGACCTAGAATACACTAAAGTGTATGTTAGATGTGATAGTGGGTATGACGGCTATCATGAAACACATCTAATAGTCACTGTGTATTCTGAACTGTTCCTGTGAGACCTGAAATGTTGATTAAGGATTTATTGTTGAAGTTATCGAATTTTGATGATTTTTGGGGATTCAGATCTCGGTTTGTATGTTTGAATTGTGTTTTCGGGTCGATTTCCCTCCTTAGAGTAATTCTAGAGATTTTCGTAATTTTGGGTTTAGAGGTATCTGCTGGTGACAGCTTTGATGACGTCATGTTTTGTGTTGGCATCGTAGTCGCTGACGTAAGCTTTGCTGCTGGTAGCTTAGCGTGCTGTGTTCTTTGTTTTGGTAGCTGGCGACAGCAGCGCTTTCGTGGATTTCAGCAGGAGAGCGCTATAGAATTTCAAAGCGGTGTCGTTTTGAGGAACCAGTCGATAGTTTATATTACCTGCTGATATCAGATATGTCGACGTAAGCATTACTGTTGAGCGTTGTGTGGATGACGTAGACTTTGCTATCACGTTAATTGTATGCCTGCTGGTTGTCAACGCGGGTCAACCTTCCTGTAGCGCGAGGAGGATACGGCGTCGTTTAGTTAGCGCTAGGAGTTTCAGCAGGTGGTTGGTTTTGTGTAAGGTGCTTCTGCTGGTTTTGCTGACGTCTGTGGAGCGACGTCGTTTGAGTAAGTGGCAACGCCGCGTTTTGATGTTGCTACTGGTATCAGCAGGAGGAAGTGCTTTACGTTGCTTTGTGTATTGCTGCTGGATGACCAGCAGTTGGTATTTAGAATCGCGTATTCTAAGCGACGTCGTTTAGATTAGTAGTTGCGATGCCGTTTTGAATTGTATTATTTAAGACGCCAGTCGACGATTTTAGTGCACCTGCTGGTATGGGAATTGCGCACGTAGAAATCAGTCGTTGGTTTTCCCTTGTACCTGCTGGTTTTGTCGGTGGACATTGTAACTAGAATTCAGCAGTTGCAAGTTGTTTA
>KV010129.1:126234-155753 GCA_001598015.1 Dorcoceras hygrometricum
TCATACATCTGTTTGATCGAGCCCAGTATGACGACGATCTTCGGTTGAGGTTGGTGACCCTACTGTTGAGGAAGTCCGCCGAGCGTTGGTGGAGAGGTACGTCTAGTACCTTACTGGAGACTGGTGTTGGCATTACTTGGGACACTTTCTACCAGGTCTTCAGGCAGGAGTATGTCCCCGACTCCTTATGTAGCTGCCCTGAGCGGGAGTTCGAGTTCTTGGAGCAAGGTTCTTTGTCTGTGCGCGAGTACGCTCGCAAGTTTTCTGCTTTGTTGGCGTATGTTCCACATGTTGCTGGCCGGGAGAGGGCCAAGAGTACTAGGTTTGTGGAGGGCTTGAATGGGGATCTGTACCAGAGCGTTTTGACAAGCATGCCCAAGTCTTATGCTGAGGCCGTGGATACTGCTATCCACATCGAGGAAGGCATGAAGAGCCGTAGTGCGTGCAGGGCGCAGGTGGCGCAAGCGGTGCAGAGTGGTAGGCCCATTGGTCAGGGAGCTCAGTCGTCCCAGAGTTCTCAGTCCGCGCATTTTCCTCAACAACAGCAGCAGGTAGCTCAGCAGTCTGGCCGTCAGAGGTTTCGACCCCGCGGTCAGCAATTGAAGAAGAAGTCCGGTTCAGGGTCTTCTGGTTCTGGTAGTTCGAGTAGCAGCGGCTCTCGGGAGGAGTTTTGTGGTTTTTGCGGTGGAAAGCATTCTTCCATGCAGTGTGTTGGTGTGCAGGGTTCCTGCAACCTTTGCGGTCAGTATGGGCACTTTGCGAGAGTGTGCCCGACAGCTGGAGCACAGCAGACCGCGGCCCAGCCTCAGGGTCGTGGAGGTCAGTCTAGGGGCCGTTCGCAGTAGTTTCAGCAACCCCGTTTTGGTGAGGCTCCGTTTAGGCCGTTTCAGCAGCCTGGCCCTTCGCGTTTTGGGCAGTCGTCTCAGCCTTTCTTTCCAGGACCTCAGCAGGCTCAGGTTAACGCCTTCACGAGAGAGCAGGCCGAGGAGACACCGAGCCGGGTGATTGGAGGTACATGTCTTATCTTTGACTTTCCTGCTCGTGTGTTGTTTGACACCGGTGCTTCGCATTCGTTTATTTCCGATTCTTTTGTTGTTGAGCATGGTTTGTGTACCGTCCCTTTGCGTGATGTTGTTTCTGTTTCTACCCCCGATGGTGTAAGCCTGTGTTCTCAAGAGATTTTGTTGGATGGTGTGTTACGGTTTGGTGAGCATGCCTTGTTAGCGAATTTGATCCGTTTGATGCTTTGGGATTTCGATTGTATAGTTGGGATGGATGTGCTATCCAACTACAGGGCCTCTGTGGATTGCTTCCATGGGATTGTGCGCTTTAGGCCTTTGTCTGGCGAGAAGTGGGACTTCTATGGCCAGGACTCGAGATCGAAGATTCCGTTGGTCTCCGCGATGGAGATGTTTAGCTTGTTGTCTTTGGGGAATGCTGGCTTTATGATCTACGCTTTGGATGCGTCTTCTTCTTCTAGTGTTCAGCTTAGTGACGTTCCCGTGGTGCGACATTTCCCCGACGTGTTTCCGGAGGAGATTCCTGGTTTTCCTCCGAGGCGGGAGATTGACTTCAGCATAGAGTTGGTGCCTGGCACAGCTCCGATTTCTCGCGCCCCGTATCGTCTAGCGCCTGCGGAGTTGAGAGAACTCAAGGTTCAGTTAGATGACTTGCTGGAGAAGGGTTTCATTCGCCCTAGTATGTCATCGTGGGGAGCGCCCATTTTGTTTGTAAAGAAGAAGGATGGCTCAATGCGGATGTGCATTGATTTCCGACAGCTGAATAAAGCCACTGTGAAGAATAAGTACCCGTTGCCAAGAATTGATGATCTGTTTGATCAGTTGCAAGGTTTTGCGGTGTATTCTAAGATTGATCTTCGTTCTGGGTACCATCAGCTTAGAGTAAGGGACCAAGATGTCGCGAAGACTGCGTTTCGTATGAGGTACGGACATTTTGAGTTTTTGGTGATGCCGTTTGGGTTGACAAACGCGCCTGCAGTCTTCATGGATCTGATGAACCGTGTGTTCCGAGAGTTCATAGATCAGTTTGTGATTGTTTTTATTGACGACATCTTAGTTTACTCGAAGACTCCGAGGGAGCACAAGGAGCACTTGGAGTGGTACCTGGCGACAGCAGTGCTTACGTGGATTTCAGTAGGAGAGCGCTATAGAATTTCAAAGCGGTGTCGTTTTGAGGAACCAGTCGATAGTTTATATTACCTGCTGATATCAGATATGTCGACGTAAGCATTACTGTTGAGCGTTGTGTGGATGACGTAGACTTTGCTATCGTCAGTCGATGGGTGTTTCGCGTTAAATGTATGCCTGCTGGTTGTCAACGCGGGTCAACCTTCCTGTAGCGCGAGGAGGAAACGGCGTCGTTTAGTTAGCGCTAGGAGTTTCAGCAGATGGTTGGTTTTGTGTATAGTGCTTCTGCTGGTTTTGCTGACGTCTGTGGAGCGACGTCGTTTGAGTAAGTGGCAACGCCGCGTTTTGATGTTGCTGCTGGTATCAGCAGGAGGAAGTGCTTTACGTTGTTTTGTGTATTGCTGCTGGATGACCAGCAGTTGGTATTTAGAATCGCGTATCCTAAGCGACGTCGTTTGGATTAGTTGTTGCGACGCCGTTTTGGCTTAGCGATAGAAGCTCTTTTGTTGTTGCTGCTGGCAGTCGAGGGTCGTTATTTGTGGAGAATGCTTCGACTATTGCTCCTGCTGGTTTTGTCGGTGGAAATGCGCTCCTGCTGGTAGCAGCAGTTGAGAGTTTATTATATAGCGAGACTTAGTCTTCATTGTGGATTACCAGTTTCCATACTTAGAGAAATATTTCCCGATTTTCGTTCTCTGTTCTTCAACCCTTGGTCACTATTCACCGTGAGCTTCTCCGGTAGATTCCCGTCGATTCCGGCCGTTTTTTTGGACAGTTGAGGTAGCGTTGGACTCCTCTCGAAGAGCTCTTTCACCCTATACCTTTTGTAGAGGCTGTTGTTAGCTGGAACAAAAGCACGAAGTTGCTGTTCGTGTTCGTACGTTTCGAAGTTGCAGGTAGCTTTTGAATTAGCTTCGAGATCTTGTTCCTAGCCTTTATATTAGCTTCTTGTTAAGTTGTATGGGTTAGATTGAGAGCTGGCTTTAGTATTTAAACTCCAGCCGTGAGATTTATTAGCAACCCGTTGGATTTATTTTCTGTATGCCGTGTGTTTAGCAGGATTTTACCAGAGTCTTCGGGATTTCTCGCAGTGTTATTGTTGCTCAGTACAAGGTACGGATTTGAGCTTTTATTACAGCGAGATTATGGCTTGGATGAATGGTAGTCGCTGGTATGTGGATTCGCCGTGCCTGCTGGTTGTGTTCTGTTGAGAATTGTGTATGCTATTGGTGTATTTGCTGCGTTGCATATGTTTATATGCTTGCATTCTAGCATGTTGCATACACGCACGGTATTCCTTTCCAGTTTTGGTAGTTTTGTACCATTGTTGCATTGTTATTGTTTTCTTACCAGGATGTGAGGGCGAGCGGCAGATGGCCAATCTGAGCGAACTATCCAGACGTTAGAGGATATGTTGCGTGCTGTTGTGTTGGATTTCGGAGGTAGTTGGCAAGACGCGTTGTCTTTGGTTGAGTTTTCGTATAATAACAGCTACCAAGTGACGATTGGCGATGGCGCCTTTCGAGGCTTTGTATGGCCGCAAGTGCAGATCGCCAGTGTGTTGGGAAGAAGTGGGGGAGAAGCAGCTATCTGCCCCTGACTTTGTGCAGCAGATGAAAGATCACGTGGATCTTATCAGACAGCGGATGAAGGCTGCTCAGGATCGCCAAGCCAGTTATGCAAATAACAGGCGTCGACCTCTTGAGTTTCAGGTTGGTGATCGTGTATTTCTCAAGGTTTCTCCGTTTCGTAGAGTGATGCGCTTTGGACACAAGGGAAAGTTAGCCCCTCGTTATGTTGGCCCGTATGAGATTGTCGAGAGGATTGGCCCTTTAGCATATCGGTTGTTGTTGCCGTCAGAATTGTCCTCTCTTCACGATGTGTTTCATGTGTCGATGTTGAGGAAATATGAGCCAGATCCGTCTCATGTGCTTGGAACTGACGAGGTCGAGCTAGATCAGTCGTTGAGTTATCAGGAATACCCTTTGCAGATCCTTGGCAGAAAATAGAAACAGTTGAGGAATAAGACCATTCCGTTAGTAATGGTGCAGTGGAGCAAACATGGTAGGGAAGAAGCTACTTGGGAGCTGGAAGAAAAGATGCAGCGCGAGTGGCCGCATCTGTTTGAGTAGCTGTTGGGCTATATTTTCTAGTAACTTTTAGTTTTACTGTTTTTCTTCCTTAGTTGTTGTAAATTGTTTGCTCAATTCTCTTGAACTCTTGGCCTTGTGTTGGGCGAGTTCTGTTTGTAGCTTGCTGTTATGTTGTTTTCCAGAGTTATTGTTGTTGATTTCGAGGACGAAATCCTTTTTAGTGGGGGAGAAATGTGAGACTTGAAATGTTGATTAAGGATTTATTGTTGAAGTTATCGAATTTTGATGATTTTTGGGGATTCAGATCTCGGTTTGTATGTTTGAATTGTGTTTTTGGGTCGATTTCCCTCCTTAGAGTAATTCTGGAGATTTTCGTAATTTTGGGTTTAGAGGTATCTGCTGGTGACAGCTTTGATGACGTCATGTTTTGTGTTGGCATCGTAGTCGCTGACGTAAGCTTTGCTGCTGGTAGCTTAGCGCGCTGTGTTCTTTGTTTTGGTAGCTGGCGACAGCAGCGCTTTCGTGGATTTCAGCAGGAGAGCGCTATAGAATTTCGAAGCGGTGTCGTTTTGAGGAACCAGTCGATAGTTTATATTACCTGTTGATATCAGATATGTCGACGTAAGCATTACTGTTGAGCGTTGTGTGGATGACGTAGACTTTTCTGTCGTCAGTCGATGGGTGTTTCGCGTTAAATGTATGCCTGCTGGTTGTCAACGCGGGTCAACCTTCCTGTAGCGCGAGGAGGAAACGGCGTCGTTTAGTTAGCGCTAGGAGTTTCAGCAGATGGTTGGTTTTGTGTATAGTGCTTCTGCTGGTTTTGCTGACGTCTGTGGAGCAACATTGTGATGTTCTGAGCATGCAGATGATAGTGACCTGGTGATCTATCGAACTACCCTCGTTCGGATTTTCCAAGTGGTTACCATTTGTCGAGTGGATAAGTCCGAGGTCTTGGTTGTACTGATTAGTCCTCCCGACTCGAAACGTCATTGAGACTCTACATGATAGGCGTCTCACTTTGACCCGTTTTCCGACTCACTTGGGGTAATAAGGCGTCGGGATTGGGTGAGACCCCGATGCATGTAGGAGTCGATGCATCGTTGTCGAGGATTCACCGCTCGCAGACATGCGTGGATATCCTATGCTATCTGAGGGGATAATAGTGTGTAAATCTCTGGCCAGAGTACTAGAAGTGTTTTAGGTAAATGTGTTTACCTAGTTACACTCGCGATGTCACTATTCGATCTCCAAGATGTATGCATAGCTATCGGATCTATAGCGACTCTCGATTTACCAATGGTCGCTGATCTGATCGGGATATATGGATTGAAAGGACCGTACTGTATGCTAACCACGACCAACTGGTTCTTGCAGGCACTATCAATGATACCTATGGGATCATGGGGCGATGTTGCTAGACGCTTTACCATGATCCGATGGGCAAGTCCGGAATTGTGATTCCGGAGCCACAATGGTTGTGGGCCCACGGCTAGCTGTATCCCTGAACCATTGAGGGTCACACAAGTACTGGATTCGAGATTCCCGCACGGATACTCAACTCAATGTGTTGAGCATATGAAGAGGATTTTGGGAGTGCGACTTCCTAAAAGTCAACTCGGGTCAAATCGAGATTTCCCGACGTTGAGGGGCAAAACGGTCATTTTGCAATTTAGGGTTAGATGATCTGAAAAATTGTTTTTCACATCATAACATTCAGTTTTGGAAACTGAGTCGATCCGTCCGATCTGATCGGCGATCGGAGTTACGATGAAGTCACAGCATTGGATATCGTTAATTGGACCCGGGCCCGATGGGCCGGTCCAAGTCCATTGTTAGTCTACTTAATGTAGACTTAAGCACTTTAATCACAACTCAATACATAACAACCCTAACCCTAATCATAGCCGCCCCCTCTCCTCTCTCACAAGCCGCCGCCGCCGCCTCAAGTCGCCGGAATTCGTTCCGGCCAATTCGACGAGGAGAATCCATCCACGTAGATCTCGTCACGCCTTCTAGTGCAGGGTGACGAAGGAATCTCGTATCCGGTCATGGACCGGATTGGCGTTGTCTACCGCAGTCTACCGTGAAGTGCCGTTTTCTTTACGAAACCGGTCGGAGCCAGGCACAAGTGCCAACAAGGTAGTGTTTTGAACACCCTATGAATGACATTAATTGATTAAAATTGTTATTATCGTATTGATCGTCTCCCGGCATCTATTTTCTGTTCTTCCGCTGCCTGACCGGGGGGCGTGATCTGGATCCCAACAGTGGTATCAGAGCCAGGTTTTCGGATCTGATCAATACATTATGCCATAATTGTATCTAACATTGAATTTCAGATCGAGAAGACCAAAATATCATCGCACGTCGACTGCCCGGCGTCGCCGCACGCGGCGGCACCACGACGAACGCCATTGCGCGCGCTGGACGCGCGTTGGCCGCGCGCTTGTCGCGCGAGTGTCGGCCGAGGCTTGCGCGCCTGTCGCGCATCGCGGCTGGACGCTGTGCGTCTTCCTCCGTGAATGGTGGCCGAGACGTGAGCGCCGCCTCGCGCGCTGCTGCGCGATCGTTGAGCGCCTGTCCCGTGTGCGCCGTTGCGCAGAGTTCTCGCATGGCGGCCGCTGCTACTCCACGCCTGCGCGCAATCGTTGCGGCGATTTGTGGCCAGGCGCTGTTGATGTGCGCCGCTAGTTGCGCATAGTTGCTGCATGCTGGCCGGCAGTCGTCGAGCGACGTTGCTCCGCTAGTTGCACGGTGATGCGCACGACCGCACGCCTTTTGCGCCGCGCGCAATTTTCTTTGGTGTGGGGTCGCCGGCCGGCCGCCGCTCCGGTGATGTCGTGACGGCTGGTCTAATTTCTTCTAGGGTTTGGTTTGGGCCTGTCCCAGGCAGCCCGTGAAGTTGTCGGGCTCGGTTTTGGTCGATTTTGAAATTTTAAGTTTTTTGGCCTAAAATTGTTTTAAGCCCAATATGATACAATTAAAATTAGTAAAATGTGATTTTAATTATGAAATATGATTTTATAATGAAATATGATTTTGTTGATTAAAATTTGTTTTTATCGACAAAATACGATTTTATTATAAAATACGATTTCGTAATTAGAATATGATTTTACGATAAATAATTAGATTATTTAAATTATGCATGTTAATTAGATTAATTGCATGATTGGGGTGATCGAGAGCCGTGCCCAATGTGTTAGGTGTATGCAATAGGTTTTGTATGATTTTGGTTTGTAAATATTTGATTATCATTTAAAGTGGGCCTGTTTGTGGCCCGTTCCCACCCCTTGTTAAATGTATCCCTTATTTGTCATAGTAAATTTAAATGTAAAATTACTAGATTTAGTGGGAGGACATCCGAAGACGGTGGACGATGACGATCAAGATATTAAGACCGAAGATCTGTAAAACGGAAAGCTTTGTAATAGGATTGCATTGCATATTGCATTACCCCTAGGATTGGACCCAGGTCCGTGGCTGGCAACCACGGACCGCATAGCTCTCGCGATCGATCATCCCAATATTTATTTATATATTTGATATATAGTTAATTGAATCCGCATGTTGCATGTTTTAAATTAGATTTAAAAATGCATGAGACCAAAATTTTTCAAAAATAAAATCCCTCGTTTTAAATATGATTTAAAACTTATATCAAGAAAATGTTTATTCGATAAACTGAAGGGTATTTAAAATTTTTTAAATTAACCCTACCTTCCATCAACAATGGGTGTACGTCGATGCTACCCGTATACATGGCCCGGCTCATATTATTGAGGGGGTCATGTATGCCGGAAAGCTGTCCACGCCATTGACAACTGTTGTGAGTCGGCTGGAACTCCCTTTAACGTTGGCTCATATTATTGGGGACGTTAAGGGGACCGTCCTTCACGACTCAACATTGATGGGTCAACCTTTACACGTGATAGTAAACGGCGTCATATTATTGGGCCCTTACTGGACGTGAGGTGAATACATGGAGGTTGCACCGGTTGCAATCGGAAACTACCTTTTGGGGGTCATGGATGGCTGATATTATTCGGGTCCATGATCGCTTGATTGGGCTCCGTGTACCCACTGAAGAAACCTGTTTTCTCGATTTCATTAGAGGGTGGTGAAATCGTTAAAATAGTGGGAGGGTAATTCATAAAGCTAAATGACCATATTTTATGTCTATGGAACTGTACGGGGAGAACTCTCGACATGAGAGGTTCACGGCTGTCAAGGAGCTGATGACGAGCCGCATGCGCGATGGAACTTCGGTCCGCGAGCATGGGGTTCGTATGATTGGGCTCGTTGAAAAGCTGTCGGGCCTTGATATCGTACTTCCACACGAGCTGTCTGTGGATGTACTTCTCCTCTCGCTACCCGCTGCATTTGACCCCTTTGTGGTCAACTTCAACATGAACAAGCTGGAAGCCACCCTTGAAGAGGTGGTGAACATGCTTGTAGTGTTTGAGGGGACTATAAAGAAGGACAAACCCGTCCTCCTTCTGGGTTCTTCTTCCTCTGCGAAGAAGGGGCCCAGACGCAAGAGCAAGAAACGTTCTGCTCCTGCGAAAGAGGAAAAGTCTACCAAGAAGCCAAAGGCAAAGGCTTCTAAGCCGAACAAGAGCGAGGACGTTTGCCACCACTGCCACAAGGCTGGGCATTGGAGGAGGAACTGCAAGGAGTACCTCGAGCAGTTGCGAACTGCGAAAGGTATGTTCTATATTGAAATAAATATGTCTCTTAATTCAACTTCTTGGGTACTTGATACCGGATATGGATCTCATATCTGCAATGATTTGCAGGTGATGACAAGAATTCGACGTCTTAGAGAGGGTGAGACCCACTTGAGTCTTGGCAATGGAGCAAGAGTTGCTGCAGTAGCTATAGGAGATATTTACTTATTTCTGTCTTCAAATTTTAAGTTGTTACGAGACGTTTTATTTGTTCCTGAATTGATTAGAAACATTATTTCTATTCCTATGCTTGATAGAGATGGATATTCTTGTATGTTTGCTAATTCGATTTGCAATATTTACAAGAATGAATGTTTAATTGGAATTGGGGAACGCGAAAACGATTTATACACCTTAAAATTAAAAGACGTTCCAACTCGCGATGTCGAAACACATACAACAACAATTAAACGGAAACACGATAACTTGAACCCAGCACAACTTTGGCATGCTAGGCTAGGTCACATTTCTCTAAGTAGGATGAACAAGTTGGTTATGAGTGACTTGTTTGATCTGTCAGACATCAACTCCCTACCGACTTGTGAATGTGCGACTTCCTAAAAGTCAACTCGGGTCAAATCGAGATTTCCCGACGTTGAGGGGCAAAACGGTCATTTTGCAATTTAGGGTTAGATGATCTGAAAAAAAAAAATTTCACATCATAACATTCAGTTTTGGAAACTGAGTCGATCCGTCCGATCTGATCGGCGATCGGAGTTACGATGAAGTCGCAGCAATGAATATCGTCATTTGGACCCGGGCCCGATGGGCCGGTCCAAGTCCATTGTTAGTCTACTTAATGTAGACTTAATCACTTTAATCACAACTCAATACATAACAACCCTAACCCTAATCATAGCCGCCCCCTCTCCTCTCTCACAAGCCGCCTCCGCCGCCGCCTAGCGCCGCCGCCGCCGCCTCAAGTCGCCGGAATTCGTTCCGGCCAATTCGACGAGGAGAATCCGTCCGTGCAGATCTCGTCACGCCTTCTAGTGCAGGGTGATGAAGGAATCTCGTATCCGGTCGTGGACCGGATTGGCGTTGTCTACCGCAGTCTACCGTGAAGTGCCGTTTTCTTTACGAAACCGATCGGAGCCAGGCACAAGTGCCAACAAGGTAGTGTTTTGAACACCCTATGAATGACATTAATTGATTAAAATTGTTATTATCGTATTGATCGTCTCCCGGCATCTATTTTCTGTTCTTCCGCTGCCTGACCGGGGGGCGTGATCCGGATCCCAACAAAAACGCCACTGATGAAGCTCCGGAGGTATCGAGAGAGTCGTGAAACAGGGAGAAACTCTCGGACTTGGAGAGGAGATCCCAAAAAGTTGGGAATGGGGTGAGTGCCATCTGAGCAGCGGAGAAACTGGAGAAAGACGAGCCAATACCGCGAAGAAACAAATGGGCTTTATCGGTTCATCGACCGGACGACCAATAGTCGCAAGTTGGTTGCATAGAGATTTGAATTGGCGCCCATATTTGGAGACCGTTCGGTTACATTTCTTCATGAATTGCAAATCGTCTTTAAGACGAAGTTCACGAGATATGAAGCGATGGCTAAAGGCCGCTTCAAGTGCAAGCCATACAGCCCGTGAGGTTGTACACCCGATCACCTAGGCCATGGACTCTTCGGTGAGAGAGGAGAGTAGTAAACTGAGCAGACGCTGGTCTTGTGTATGCCAAGCATCGTAAGAACGGTTCGGAACAGAAACGTCGGCTGCATTTTGAGTGGTATGGGAAGGGGCCGGCTTGCTGCCATCGATGTATCCTAGCAAGTTTTGACAAGCAAGGATGGACGTAATCTGGTTTTTCCATAGAAAGCAGTTGGATGATGTAAGTTTGATGGTAATCATATGGATTAGAGTGGAGAAAGGATGAGCATTGGCATCTTGAGCCATTGCCGGATTGAAGCAGCGAGGGGAGGGAGAAGTCCTGCTGCAGCGTGGAAGGCTGGGGAAGGAGAGGATCGGTTAGGTTGATGCCATGTAATGATTTGCCTTAAATCAACCTATTCCATTCAATCAATATATAAAGATTACACGGAGAGGAAAATAAGGAAATATTATACGGAGAGGAAAATAAGGAAACTGAATAACAACATTCCCTAAACAAAGGTAATAGAATCAACATAATAAATGGGATAATTATATGGCTAATTATCCGTTATCAAAAACCTCCTTGAATAGGAGGAAGCGGGGAATGCCTAGAACTATGAGGAACAAGGAGCAGAGATAGAGTGATCAGTGGAGATTTGTAGAAGAAAGATCACTCAATCAGAGAATACTAGAAGAAAGGAAATCGGACACAAGACTTAGAGTGTATTACGCAATATCCCAAGAAAGTAATTATATGAGCCTGTGCCTATATAAATATGTATTTGACCCAAGTGGGAAACAGACTTATGAGTTCTGGGGAGTGGACGTTGGCAAATCTTTGCTGAACCAAAATAATTCTTGCGTCTTCTCTTATTCGTTCCATGCATTTGCTTTCCTCTATTATTTGGACACTCATATTAAATCAAGAACGTAGTTGATCGATTCCAGAAATCTACATATTTCTTCAATCAAGTGAAAAAAGATAGTTCAAATCATAACATATATATATATATATACGAAAATTTCGGTATTGAAAAAAATGATACCGATAGCATACCGTTTTTTCGATATACCGAAAAATACGATATTAAAAAAATGATACCGATACCGTACCGATTTACCGAAATACCGATTTTACCGAAATTATGTATCGGTATTTCGGTATATACCGAAATATACATGTATACCGAAATATATATGTATACCGAAATATATTTTAATATATATGTATCGGTATTTCGGTATACCGAAAATACTATAATTTTTTAAATTTATACCGATACCGTTACCGAAATTATCGGTACGGTATCATACCATACCGAAAATTTCGGTATACCGAATTGTGCGGTATTTTCGATAAAATTCGGTTCGATAAGCACGATATATCGATATTTTCGGTATTTTTCCCACCCCTAATTGTGCCATCTTAAAATTTAAAAATATTTAACTATGAGGTATATGAAGAAATAAAAATTTCAAACACTTTCTTTTAGTCGTTTCAACAAACATTTAGATAACCAATGTTTAAACTTGTTTTTCACATGTTTAGAATTCTTTTACATAAAAGTTTTACTAATATCAACAACATGAACCAAAACTCTCAAGATATCTACCTGTGCCTTGAACATCATTCTCGATTAATTTATGTACGATCGTTGTCTTGCCGGAAAAAAAATTATGTGAATAAGGATGTTGTATAATTGTTATCGGAATCCCTTTTTCACATTCTTTTTTTTTTCGTTTGGTTTTATCAAATCTAATTATAAACAGAATATAATCTGATATGCATCCTTGGATTGATAAATCTTTTGGATCTTCCTAATAATAAAGATACGACTTCACAATATAATTAGCTCAACACAATCATAAATGCTCGTTAACAGATTTCAAGAAAGAATCGATTTTGAATATTCATTCAAATTTCGGAAAAAAAATAATTGACCTAACAAAAGATACAACAACGACCAAACATTATCTAACCCAAATGAGGTCAGCGCCATGAACTAATTGTCGACATTGTACTCTATCTTCCTTTTAACTTTCATCCATTTCTCGTTTTTATCATTGCTACCATGTCTTTTTCAGCCATCCTAGAAATCTTAGTCTTCACGCTCAGCAGAGACTCACAATGTCTAATTAGAACATCTAATGGTCATTGATGTAACCAAATTTTGTCCAGCTAATGAGCTACCACCACGTCAGACCATCAGGTCGAAAGATCGAGAGATCTGTCATCAAGGAGTAAGCGGAGTGAGATCTGTCATCGAGGAGTAAGTTGAGTGAGATCTGCTGGATCTGAACTAGGAGGAAACTGCTTCGACGAGTTACCAACAGGGAGGTATCACCAGGTTTGGGCCATGGCTCGGTTTAGCTCGAGGAGTAGGAGAGGGTACATCCGGAGCTCGGTCCTCGTGGGATGAACTGAAATGTCTTTCCTCTAATGACCTACGACCACAGACATAGGTCAAAGGGCGTCGGGAGTTATACCGACAAAGACCTTCCAATGCTTAAGTCAGCTAGAGTGATCGAGATTATATAAATAATGCAGAGAATAAGTCTCCTGAATATGTGTAAAATGATAAAATACCTGGGTATTTGTAGGAGAGCTAAGGGGTTGCGTGTTGTACAACCTGGGTAATCATGAGCCGGAGTGGGCTATGCAGACCTTGCGTGTACATTACCCTACCACCTATACGCATGGATGGGTCTTGCAGCTTTGTCATGCACTAATCATGAGTTTTACAGAGGAGCAGGTTGTTTGTGATGGGTCGCTATCAATGACAGACCTCTTGCCCCGAGGTCGCGTTAGCCAAGCTAGATGCATTACACCCCTAGGTCCGATATGACCTGAAAGTACTGCTCGAGGTGTGTTGCGGGCTCTCATGGAGAACCTATTAGATGTTTGTTGGCTGAAGAATGCTTGGACCTTTATCTCGACCTGACATGTTTGATCGACAGAATGTTCCCGAGGACTGAGGTGACTGGGTGATGCCAAGAGGAAGACCACCAGTGACGTTTTAGGAGTGGCTCTTACCTCAGGTCTCGAGGTGAAAATTATTAACGATATCAATAGTATCCCCCCCAACGATTCCTTGACGTAGAATTAAAGTGTAGGACTATCTAGAGTACTTTTCGGAACCCGTGGTGCAGGCTTGTGCTTTCTGAGGAAAACCACGATTCGTGTGAACTCATTCCGTAACTGTCGATAAAATTGGACTGGACGGTCAAGATGAGTTCTAGCTCGGTGTTCGAGGCGACGATAGAGTTCCCGAGGTGATCGAAACCGTTCGTTGCTTAAATGATCGGACGGTTGTGGTCCCACTCGTACTGTTGATAGGATCGGAAAACAAGCTCGGGAGTTCAGAGGGGGGGATAAATGAACTCCTTTTCCAATTTTAATCAAAAATCTATTTTAAAATTTTTTACAGCTCGTAGCTAACCTTAAAACCGAGTTATCATCTTGGAGGGTTCTCAATGTCAAACTGTTGTCTCGTGTAATAAAATGTTTTATGCGGAAAGAACACGATTCAACAGTGAACAATTAGATGCGGTAATGTAAAGTATGAAGTCAAGAGATTTGTTTCTGAAAGTTCGGAGTTAATTCTCCTACATATCCCCTTCTTCCTCAATGGGAAGGATTTCCACTAGAAGATTTGATTTATACAACTCCTTGTACAAACCCGATCCGACAGCCAGCAGCTGCAAGAACTCCTAGCACTCAACCAAGAAACCAGACACACAATCTGGTTCGAAAAACAATGAACACAGCTCTAAGCTGATTGTGCAAATCTAGCACTCGACACTCTCTGTCTGTGATATACAATGATAGCTCAACGCTACAGAGTGTGTGTACGAATGTTTACGTGACACGAGGAATTGAAATAACAATCTGTGAATGTGTGTCACTAGCTGTGAGCTGGTATGACAGATCTACTCTTCCAATTTATACCATTTTGATACAACGGTAATAAATGTTAACAATAGACACGTCGAATGTATTCAAATTGAAATTTATGTGGCGTCTTAAATGCTTGTACGATGTACGTACATCTCCATTAAATGTATTTCTCTTTTTAGCATAATCTGCGCTGTCTTCAGTTTAAACCAAATCTCTGTAAATCAGGAGTTAGCTCAAAGTAGTTCCAACGAATACAAATCAATACAGAAAGGTCAAACATATCACATCAATCTATACGAAATCTCAAAACATTCTGAAATCCATTTTGTTAAGTTGTCTTCACTTAGCTGGGTTTCCAATATGGTCGCTGTACGTTGAACTGCTTTTCTAATCTGGTTCTAGGCTGATCAAATTCAGTCTGTTCTGAACTGATCTGCTCTTGTATTTGTTCTGTACTGATCCAGATAACAGTCTTTGTTCACTTTCCTCTGTAACCAGATAACATATGTAGAACAATCATGCTTCGAGCTAGTTTATCTAAGCTGGTCTTCCAGCTGGTCTGTTATACCACTTCTTGCTCTGAGCTGGTTTGTCAACTATACCAAGACAAACTTGTAGTGTCCCAAAATCCATAAGACCACAAATTCTAATCTTTATATATTGAGGATCCATTTCTAATTTTAAGATTTCAGCTTTTGCTACTTGTTGAGCGACTGATTTCTCATTTCTTAGATTTTATAAGGAACAGAGGCCCGATCAGTTGTCAGTTTGTCACCCGAGCGTAGCCAAGCAATTTTCAAACTTTACAAATAAAATGGTTTTGGATGGGAGAATGGTTAAATTTCAGATTTTGTGTAGTACATTTACAAATCAAAATATTGACAGGGAATTTTAAGCAAAATTTTCTGAAGTACGCCCGGTTTACCATGCCTAAATGAGTGTTTTTCCCCTGTTAATAATCAGACTCCCATGCCACTGTCCTTGTGAATTATAAGTTCAGTTACTTGCAAATAAATGTTCATTCTTGCATCAAAGAAATAGATAACACATTGCTGCGCTGGGGAAAACTCTCTGTAGTGGCCTGCTGTATCTTGTGATTTCCTTCTTATCAAGGCAAGTAAATTTGATTCTTGCTACGCCACGAAAGCTTACGTATTGTTCTCACTTCATTTCGTGATTTTTTAAGCTCTGTTTATTATCAGCCTTTGCTCATGTTTTGGTTGATATTATAGCGTATGTGTAGCGTTCGGGGTCACAGTGGATTATGTTTGGAACTCAAATGTATTTTATGAGGTTGATGTTGATTTTAAAACGCTGAGCATCCCAGATTTTTCAACTCATAGAGATTATGATGTTCTTCCTTTTGCTGTAATATCGGGATTTGATGATTGTGTAATCGGTAGTTGCTAGTTGAATCAGTAAAAAGTCTGGTTTAATAGGCGACTGCTGGTAGCGTGATCATTGTTTCGATAGTACTAGTGTTATCAAAACACCAGCAGGTGCATGTCTTTTGCTGAAACCAGCAGGTGTATTTCTTGTTAACACCAGCAGGTGCATGTCTTTTGCTAAAACCAGCAGGTGTATTTCTTGTTAACACCAGCAGGTGCTTTTCTTTTGAAAACCAGTAGACGCATTTCCTAGTAAATTTCCAGCAGTGCAATGTTCATCAGCAGATGCATTTTATTGTTAAAATTTCAGCAGTTGCGACTGGTTACTGTTGCTTGCGATTGGTTTTGCTTGCGACTGGTTACTGTTGCTTGCGACTGGTTTTGCTTGCGACTGGTTACTGTTGCTTGCGACTGGTTTTTCTTGCGACTGGTTACTGTTGATTGCGACTGGTTTTGCTTGCGACTGATTCCTTTCCCCTTAAGTACTTCACTGCTGATTTATATCCATCGTCTAGTTTTCTTTCACCTGCTGATCGCCCTACCCAACGACTGGTTGTTCTTGAACCAACTACTGGATGATCTACTGTTACTCCGTTGACCAAATTAATTGTGTTGACTACCAATATATACCCATCAACTGATCTACTGTTCACATCAGCTGGATTTCTTGCCAACAACTGAATTTATTCCAACTGCTGATTTTCTATGTCTCAACTGGATGCTCAGTAAAACGATTTTTGAAGGAATCCTGAGTTTTAAAAAAATGAAGTGAACCCCGATGCTAAGATTTCAGTTCGCCCAGGATGTGTTTTAATTTTACAGAGGATAAGAGGTCTGAATTAAAAAGAGAATTCTTGATGATCAAGCAAGGGGACATGACTGTCCAAGAATATGTTCGAAAGTTCGAACGTGGATGTTATTTTGTACCTTTGATTGGAGCTGATCCTAAGGAGAAATTACGACACTTTGTCGATGGATTGAAACCAGCACTCAGGCATGATGTGAGACTGGTGGAACCAAAAGATTATCGAGGAGCGGTGGACAAGGCTCTAAGAACTGATCAGGATTGGAAAGCAGTTGTGGAGGAACGACAACTGAAGAGGCATGATTTCCAACAAAAAGACCAGCGACCACCCAAGAAACCATACAAGAATCAGCAGAGGTCGCAGGAGCATAAGCCTCAGGAGCAGAAACCTTTGGTTGTGCAACCCATCAGTGCGGTCTCAGCAGTTGGAAACAAACCTCAGTGTCCCAAGTGCCAGAAGAACCACCATGGTCCATGTAGAAAGGGACAGAATGTTTGTTATAGATGTGGATTGCCAGGACATGTTATTAAGGACTGTCCTAAATCAAAGCAGATGGTGACCATCAGAGCTTATGTCATGACAACCGAGCAAGCCAATCCAGATTCTACAGTGGCTACGGGTAAGATTTTGATCGCTGGAATTCCCTCTTTAGCTCTAATAGATTCAGGTGCAACGCATTCCTTTATAGCAGCGGACTTTGCTAAGAAATTACCTGTCAAACCCAACCAGTCGACTATGGGATTTTGTGTGATGGTACCCTCTGGAGAAGAGCTGATATCTCATGATTTGTTTCGTGACTTAGAACTTAAGCTTCAAGGGCATTTAGTTACTGCTGATTTGATTGTTTTACCTATGCCTGAGTTTGATCTGATTCTAGGAATGGATTGGTTGACCAAGTATGGGGTCGTGATAGATTTCAAGCTTAGAACAGTAGTGGTAAAACCCCCAAGAGGAGACTGGTTCACGTTCGAGGCTAGTCAGTTATGTAAAATTCCTCGAATTATTTTAGCTCTTAAAGCCTATAGTTGTTTGCAAAAAGGGGGAGCAGGATTCTTGATAAGCTTATCATCTTTAGCAGTATCTAGCAAGCCCCAACTCTCCGATGTTGAAGTAGTGAACGAATTCCCGGAGGTCTTTCCAGAAGACATTTATGGATTGCCACCTGATAGAGAATTGTAGTTTGCAATTGATTTAGTGTCAGGAGCAGCACCCGTTTCTAAACCACCTTATCGTCTTGCTCCATCAGAGATGATAGAATTAAAAGAAGAAGGACGGGAGTCTAAGGCTGTGTATAGACTATAGAGAGTTGAATAAGTTGACAATTAAGAAAAAATACCCTTTGCCTAGAATTGAGGACCTTTTTGATCAGTTGAAGGGATCGATAGTTTTCTCTAAGATTGATTTAAGATCTGGCTAAAACCAATTGAAGATAAAACCAGCAGACATCTACAAAACAGCCTTTAGAACACGTTATGGTCACTACGAATTTTTGGTGATGCCCTTCGGACTAACCAACGCTCCCTCAGCCTTTATGGACCTGATGAACAGAGTATTCCAACCCTTCTTAGATCAGTTTGTAGTGGTGTTTATTGACGATATTTTGGTGTATTCCAAGAACAGCATCGAGCACGCAAACCACCTGAGAACAGTACTTCAGATTTTGAAAGACCAGCAACTGTTTGCCAAGTTTAGTAAGTGTGATTTTTGGATGGAAAAAGTTTCTTTTCTCGGGCACATTATATCCAAAGATGGATTGGAAGTAGACCCATCCAAGGTGGAAAGCAAGTTTGAATGGACCCCCAACTGCCAAACCAGCTTTGAACAACTGAAGCAAGCGTTGATTGAGGCTCCTGTGCTAACAATGCCATCCGATCAGGGGAAGTTCGTCATCTATACAGATGCGTCTAAGTTGGGATTGGGAGCTGTTTTGATATCATAGAGTAATTTCCTACGCCTCTCGTCAATTGAAAAACCATGAAAATAATTATCCCACGCACGACTTAGAGCTGGCAGCAGTTGTTTTTGCCTTAAATATTTGGAGGCATTATTTATATGGGGAGAAATGTGAAATATTCACGGATCACAAAAGCCTGAAATACTTCTTCACTCAGAAGGAGTTGAATATGAGGCAGAGGAGATGGTTGGAGCTGGTAAAAGATTACGACTGCACGATCAGCTACCATCCGGGTAAGGCTAATGTGGTTGCTGATGCTTTAAGTAGAAAGTCTACGGGACTAGCGCAACTCATCGTCCACAAATCATTAGCAGCTGATATTGAGAAGTTTGGCTTAGAGCTGGTTCCCAGCAGCTGCAATTCAGTCGTAGCTGGTACCTCAATGAAATCAAATTTTTTGGAACAAATTCGTGAAGGTCAGCTGAGAGATGAGCAACTACAGAAGTGGGTTAAGCAAGACAGGGAAAGAGGTGGCAACCTCTATTTTTCGACCGATGGCATAATTAGATTTCTAGAAAGAATTTGGGTGCCGCAAGTAGATACTTTGAGATCGGATTTAATGGAAGAAGCTCATGTAACCCCATACTCTGTGTATCCGGGAAGTACTAAGATGTATAAGGATCTTCAGAAGTTGTACTGGTGGCCGGGTATGAAAAGAGATGTCGCCAAATTTGTTTCTGAATGCTTAACGTGTCAACTGGTGAAAGCTGAACACCAGCGACCAGCAGGGATGTTGAAGCCGTTGCCCATTCCAGAGTGGAAGTGGGAATGCATTGCCATGGACTTCGTAACTGGTTTGCCTAGAACTGCTCAAGGTTATAATTCTATTTGGGTCATTGTAGATAGACATACGAAATCTGCCCACTTCCTGCCGGTGAAGACAACCTACGATGTAAGCAGATATGCAGAGCTGTATGTGAAAGAGATCATCAGACTTCATGGTATTCCTGTATCGATTGTATCTGATAGGGATTCCAAGTTCACGTCTGCATTTTGGAAAAGTTTGCATCGAGCTTTGGGAACAAAGTTAACATTTAGTACAGCCTTTCATCCCCAAACCGATGGACAATCAGAAAGAGTGATCCAGATTTTGGAAGATTTACTCAGAGCATGTATTATAGACTTCTCGGAAAGCTGGGATTTAAAACTACCATTGGTGGAATTCGCGTATAACAACAGTTTTCAAGCTTCTATCCAGATGGCACCATACGAAGCTCTTTATGGACGCAAATGTATAACGCCTCTTCATTGGGATGAGGTAGGAGAGCGAGATGGTCTAGGACCAGATTTGGTGGACCAAACCGTGAGTGTTGTTAGAAAAATTAAAGAAAGGATGAAAGCTGCTCAAAGCAGACAAAAGAGCTATGCGGACAATAGACGAAGGGAACTAAGTTTTGACGTTGGTGATCACGTCTTTTTAAAAGTGGCTCCAATGAAAGGGGTGATGCATTTTGGAAAGAAGGGAAAATTGAGTCCCAGGTATATAGGTCCCTACGAGATACTGGACAAAGTAGGAACATTGGCCTATCGATTAGCACTGCCGCCTCATCTATGCTGAACCAGTTCATTTAACGCCAGATTTGAGCTATGAAGAGAGACCTGAGAAGATTCTTCTAAGGGATATTAGGAAGCTGAGGAATAGAAACATTCCTATGGTTAAAGTTCAGTGGACAAATCAAACCGAACGAGAAGCTACGTGGGAGACAGAAGCTGATATGCATAGTCGATACCCAGATTTGTTCGGTAAGTAAATTTCGAGGACGAAATTTTTATAAGGTGGGTAGAGTTGTAGTGCCCCAAAATCCATAGGACCATAAATTCTAATCTTTATATATTGAGGATCCATTTCTAATTTCAAGATTTCAGCTTTTGCTACTTGTTTGAGCGATTGATTTCTCATTTCTTAGATTTTATAAGGAACAGAGGCCCGATCAGTTGTCAGTTTGTCACCCGAGCGTAGCCAAGAAATTTTCAAACTTTACAAATAAAATGGTTTTGGATGGGAGAATGGTTAAATTTCAGAATTTGTGTAGTACATTTACAAATCAGAACATTGACAGGGAATTTTAAGCAAAATTTTCTGAAGTACGCCTGGTTTACCATGCCTAAATGAGTGTTTTTCCCCTGTTAATAATCAGACTCCCATGCCACTGTCCTTGTGAATTGTAAGTTCAGTTACTTGCAAGAAAATGTTCATTCTTGCATCAAAGAAATAGATAACACATTGCTGCACTGGGGAAAACTCTATGTTAGTGGCCTGCTGTATCTTGTGATTTCCTTCTTATCAAGGCAAGTAAATTTGATTCTTGCTACGCCACGAAAGCTTACGTATTGTTCTCACTTCATTTCGTGATTTTTTAAGCTCTTTTTATTATCAGCCTTTGCTCATGTTTTGGTTGATATTATAGCGTATGTGTAGCGTTCGGGGTCACAGTGGATTATGTTTGGAACTCAAATGTATTTTATGAGGTTGATGTTGATTTTAAAACGCTGAGCATCCCAGATTTTTCAACTCATAGAGATTATGATGTTCTTCCTTTTGCTGTAATATCGGGATTTGATGATTGTGTAATTGGTAGTTGCTAGTTGAATCAGTAAAAAGTCTGGTTTAATAGGCGACTGCTGGTAGCGTGATCATTGTTTCGATAGTACTAGTGTTATCAAAACACCAGCAGGTGCATGTCTTTTGCTAAAACCAGCAGGTGTATTTCTTGTTAACACCAGCAGGTGCCTGTCTTTTGCTAAAACCAGCAGGTGTATTTCTTGTTAACACCAGCAGGTGCTTTTCTTTTGAAAACCAGTAGACGCATTTCCTAGTAAATTTCCAGCAGTGCAATGTTCATCAGCAGATGCATTTTATTGTTAAAATTTCAGCAGTTGCGACTGGTTACTGTTGCTTGCGACTGGTTTTGCTTGCGACTGGTTTTTCTTGCGACTGGTTACTGTTGATTGCGACTGGTTTTGCTTGCGACTGATTCCTTTCCCCTTAAGTACTTCACTGCTGATTTATATCCATCGTCTAGTTTTCTTTCACCTGCTGATCGCCCTACCCAACGACTGGTTGTTCTTGAACCAACTACTGGTTGATCTACTGTTACTCCGTTGACCAAATTAATTGTGTTGACTACCAATATATACCCATCAACTGATCTACTGTTCACATCAGCTGGATTTCTTGCCAACAACTGAATTTATTCCAACTGCTGATTTTCTATCTCTCAACTGGATGCTCAGTAAAACGATTTTTGAAGGAATCCTTTGTGCTTGTTACTCTCAGTTTTCTTGCTGAGCCCCTAGGCTCACTAGCTTTCTTGGTGCAGGTGAGTCGGCGCCGGAGCAGGTGGGAGGTGGAGTTTGAATCAGCAGCGATGTGTTGGTGTTTATCGAAGGCCTGCGTTTCCGCGATGTTCATTTTTGTATTTTGCTACTTTTGTTGTCTTTGATCTTAGTCAAATCTGTATTGAGATCTGTTACAACCAAGATGAATTCAAATAGAGTTCAGAAGTTGTAATATCGCGATTTCGCATTTGTACTTGGAAATTGTAATGAAGTTTATGGCGCCAAATTAATGCATTTCGATTTTTTTTATGAGCAAGGCAATACAGCTTGTTCTATTTGCTTTTCAGCCCTTCTATTTTCCCTTTTATTCCCTTTTATTTGATCTCGTGACTCCCATGGGAATTGGGGCGTCACAAAACTGTTCTACCTGATCTATCTCGATAAACTCTGCTCTTGTAACCTTATTTGAATTCTGTATATTAAGCTGATAAACTGATCAACTACTTTCTGTACTTCTAATCTGGTTTGTCCTTAAGCAGCTTATGCTAAATCTTCTGAGCTGGTTTGACCGTAACCAGCTTAGCTCTACTCTGATCTGGTTTCTATAAAAAATTCTGTAAGCTCCATCCAGATCTTGTCAGTTATCTCTGAGCTGATTAATCTCTTTTTATTTGTTTTCACCAAAACTTGTGAAATTAACTTCTTCACTGTTATAAATAGGTTGGTTTTCCCATTCATTTTCACCTTCATTTACTTTCCGCATCAAAACTCTGTCCAAATTCTTATTTGTATCCCGAGCTCTCGATCTGTTTCCTGTTTTCGCCCAACCTATCTTCCATACTTGTAATTACTTAGCTTTGTTCTTGCCAAAATGTCATCCCCCGATAGCAGTGTAATTAGGAGGGCAGCCGATTCTTTAGATTCTCCCTGCTCTTTAGGTTCTAGCAGTGAGGAAGGTGGTACCCTCACTGCTCAGCATATCTATAGGGCTAGGTTAGGTAGAATAGCTTGAGATGAGGCTTGAGATGAGGCTGAGCTTGCCTCGTCGGGGTGTGCATGGTATGCAATAAAAGCTTCGACTCTTAGAGAATCAGATGTTCCCCAAATTAAGGATAATTCTGGGATGAACAGTATATATGAAGTTATCATTCCCGACGTAAGTGACCAAGCTCAATGTCCCCCTACAGGCTGTCACACCTTTTACACTAACCAGATAGATATGGGCCTCCGCTTTCCACTCCTAGGTTCATTGTAGAGTTATGTAGGCATCTCGGGGTCAGCCCAAATCAAATGGCCCCGAACTCATACAGCTACCTCCTGTCTGTAGGTATTTTGCTTAGCTATTTTAAGGTTCATATTTCGAATTACACCCTGATGTAGCTGATACAGGTCAAGATTTTAGGACGTGGGATGTTTCACATTTCAATAATATCGAGCTTCGGTTTATAGGGGTAACCCGAGCTCTCACAAGGGATGGATGAGTAGGTACATTTTTGTTAAGTGACGCGTTAGGAGCGGGAGTCCATGGAGTTGTGACATGTCTTGTCATGACTATGCCTACACGTTCTCACCTTCGATGCCCGAGCAGGCCTCTGACCTGAAAAACTTCCTGGCTACTATGAGCACAAAGTATTTCAATGCACGGGAGTTAGTCATGTGCTACTTTTGATTTAGTCGGAAAGGGGTCGAATTGGTTGGGGACTTAGGTATCTCAATTATTTTCGTGCTACCAGTTCTGAGGTATAATCTCTTAACTTATGTTTTGCCTATGCAGACGACAGGATGGGGAAAGCCGAGATGATGAAATCTCTAAAGGGGAGGAAAACTGATTCGTAAGGAACCTCCAGCTCCCACCGCTTGGTAGGTAAGGGGAAGAGAAATACCTTGATGGGCGAAGTGGAGAAGCCCAAGAAGCATCGCCATAGGGAAGTGGCAAAAGAGTCTGCCCCTGCAACAGTCCGGGAGATCCCAGTGGTTGAGTCGTTAGGCGCGATAGGGAAGCTCCTCGAGCAGTAGTCCACCGATGTGCCTCCCGTGCATTTGGATATTTCTGAGATTTCTTTTGTGGCTGCACCCTAGGACCCCGTCGCACTGGATTTTATTCGTCACATGGTCCTTGACAAAGATTTTGATCTGCTGGGGAGAACCCCTAACCTCGAGGTCATCGAAGCTGCAAGTCTCCACTTTATGCAGGTATTTATCAATTCGAGATTCCTCATCTGCGTATCCCAATGTTTATTTTAACCGCTCTGATTGTGTAGGCCTTGGTATGGAGTGTGAAGGGGCCAAATGCCTCACCAAAGCGCACAATGAGATTGTTATGACCAGGTGCTCTATGGATGGGGTGCTCAGCCGCCATAAAGACTTGATAAAATAGCTCGAGGAGCTGCGAGCCCAGAAGTACGAAGAGAAGAAGTCACAGCTGCTTGAGCTAGAGGTGACCCGAGCTGAAGTCCAATAATATGAAGCCCGGGCACAGACTTCTGAAGCCCGAGCTCTTCGTTCAAAGGAGGAGAACAAGGGTCTCCAGGCCGAGGTTAGAGGTTACAAGGAAAGGTGGAGACTTCTTGTGTCAGGCCTCGTGCTCATAACAGAGTAAAATCACACAAACACAAGCGGAAGCTACTAAAAAGCGGGTAAAATATTTGCTTTTGGCCTGACGGTTTAAAACGATATAATTAAAAATAGTACGATACTCAAAGTAATCCCAGTTTAACAACAAACCAACAAAACAAAGGCTACAAGCCCACAACAACCAATACAGCATAACATGTATCAGAAACCTGGTAACAACCACAACCGAAAATCACAAGATATAACAAAAGCACAGGGCATCCCATGGCTAACAATGCTGATACATAAATATATGCTATACGCTATTGGGATACTCTAACCACCTCCTGGGGCACCTCTAGCTGGGTCAGCTCCACGACCAGCTGGATAACCTGAACAACAAAACAGGCAAGGAAAACAACCAAGCCCCAGAGGGACATGGGGTCAAACCCCAGTACGGAGAGCAACTATAAAACAGCAGTAAACAGCAAGAATAAAATGCAGATGCTATGCATGAGACCAGGAATAACAACCGGAGGCTACAACCAAGGAAGGTAGCCAAAGAACTCAATGCACAGCTCAACGGAATCTGCAACAACAGTGGCCACAGGGTGTGTTCAAAGTGTGGTAATGAGCCATTCGCCTTGACACTACACCCGAATACCAGATGCATCAAACAACTCGACTTGCCGTTGCCTCGCCCATGAACTGTGGTAGTTAACCACTCGGCGCATGGTGGCTAACAAACCCAGCAGGGAGGATGAGAGTGCGGTATTTCCGCTCGCCCTCGCATCCTGGTAAGAAAACAGAGCAACAACAACGAAACAATGGCTGCAGAAGCTGAGATGAAATAACATGCCGATGAGTGTATGCAACATGCTGGATAATCAACAAGCATAAATCATATGCATAACAGCAAATACACCAGGCAATTATACACAGCATAACTCTCGACCAGCACCACAAACAGGGCAGAACAATTCAGCAATCAGCCATTCTATCCAATCCATAAACACGCTGATTTTACATGCTCAAATCCGTACCTGATTTGGTGCAACAATTACCACAATTCAAGCCTCGAGAAATCTGAATCCAACCTGCTAAACACACGTAATATCTCAGGCAAACCTCAACAAAACTCACGGCCAACAACAAAAGCTCTCGGCTGGAATATATACACTAAAACCAGCACTCAATTCTAACCCATACAACTTAACAGGAAGCTCAATTCAAGGCTAGGAACAAGATTACAAGGCTAATTCGAAAGGCTACCTGCACCCACGAAACGCACGAATGAAAGAAGCAACTTCGTGCTTTTGCTCCAGCCAAAGACAGCCTCCAAAAGTGGTATGAAATGAAAGAGCTTTTCGAGAGGAGTCCAACGCTACCTCAAACGTAAAAAACGGTGGCCGGAATCGATGGAAATTCGCCGGAGAAGCTCACGATGAACAGTAACCCGAGGGTTAGAAGCGAAGAAAGAAGGTTGGAAGAAAATTTGCTAAGTATAGAATCTGTTCAATAATTGAAGGCTACTGCTTCCAATATATACACACACGTGAAAGCTGGTTAAAAAGTCCCCCGACAAAACCAGACGATGCACTACTAAAATCCCAACCAGCAGTTACAAAACAACCCAACGGCTTGTCGCTGCTTACGGCTGGTCCTCAAACCCAAAAGCTGGTATATTACACAAGCAGCAGCTGGTCGCTAACCCAACGCCTGGATTGCCTAACAACCAAAAGCTGGTACCAGACGTCGCGTTCCAAATTAAATCAAACGGCGTCGCATAACCCCAAAGTCTGGATTCCTTAGCGTTAACCAAAACGACGACGTTCACCTCGCGCTACAGGAACTTTGACTAGCGTTGACGTCTGGTGAACTAAACGCACACAACGTCTGGTGAACAAACCAACCAGAATTCACCTACGTCACCTGCTCCTGCGAAACGGCGTCGTAGCAACTAATTCAAACGACAGCGTATCCAACCCGATACAAAACACGCTAAGGCAACGTCTGAATCACGAATGCGCTACCAGATCTCTCGCAAGCGCTAAACCAGCGATAGCAGATTCCTCTCACGAACAAAACCAGATCTCACAAAAACGACGGCGTATTGATCTCGCTCGGTACAAAACGCGCCGCAACACCAAACGTCCAGATTTCACAAAATCCGAACAGATTTCTCACGAAGAGAACAGATTTCACCAACAATTCAGAGTCCTCGCAAAACCATATTTTCTCTAAATGTGATTTTCGACCCGAAAATTCAAACGAAACCATCAAAAAGAATTCCGAACACCCAGAATTCCTCAAAAATCGATTAATCCAACAATTAATCTTTATTCCAATTTCAGGTCTCACATTTCTCCCCCACTAAAAAGGATTTCGTCCCCGAAATCAAACGACAATTCTGAATTACAACACCAAAATTCGCCTAACACATGGTGTCAGGCCCCGTGCTAATCACATAAGATTACAGCACAATTAAGCACATAATCACGGAAGCGTAAAATCGGGTTTAAAATTTTTTCTTTATTCCAATTTCAGGTCTCACATTTCTCCCCCACTAAAAACGGATTTACGTCCCCGAAATCAAACGACAATTCTGAATTACAACACCAAAATTCGCCTAACACATGGTGTCAGGCCCCGTGCTAATCACATAAGATTACAGCACAATTAAGCACATAATCACGGAAGCGTAAAATCGGGTTTAAAATTTTTTTTCGAAATATAATTGGGCCTGAACTTAAAACATCATTCAAAATATTCATAATCAAAATAAGAGTTGACTCAAACTCATATAAAACAGGTAACATCAATTGTCAATTCAAATACAGATCCCTAAAATACATATGACACGGGGCATTCCCCGGGTTCGATACATAATAAAATAACTGGGACTCATGGGAACGGGGATCGACCAGCTGAACCTCCACTCTGTCAAGCTTGATTACCTGAAGATCCTGCAAGTAGGTAAAGCAGACCCAAACAACACAAAAGCAGGAAAACAAATACGAGGTCAAGCCTCAGTACGAAGAGCTATCAAAACAGCTAATCATGTAACATGTCATAATCGATGCTATGAAATGCATGAGGGCTATCAAGGATCGGATAGCTAGACCAGTGTATCAACTGGCAATCATCTCAGTCACCCTCTATACCCGCACGGTGTATCAATCGGGGAAATCATCGATCCGTGATCTTCGGAGCCCGTCAACTCATCACAGCTCGGTGGTAGACACTCGAATCCGGTAGTCACCACTCCGATGATAGCGTTGGACTTTTCAGGCACAACTCATCAGTCGGACAGTCACAACGTGGCTTTCAATCGGGTCATCATTCAATCTGTCAATCAGGCTCAAGATGTATGCATGTATGCCAATCAATATTCAATTCAAAATGCATACTATTCAATTCGAATGCATAAAATTCACAGTACATGAAACAAGACATATAATCAATCAATTCATCATGCTTTCCTCATGTAAACACATAACAGCAATTCATAACCCGAATTATAGCCATGCTCAAAGCTGTTACGAACTGACTCAATTCGTACCTTCAACAGAATTTCAAAGGCACGGCAATACCAACAGTGCAAACCAGCTTTCACCTGATATCCTCAACCACGGCAGAAGCTGTCCAGAGCCTCAAATCTGTTAAGGAAACTCGACAATCAACTCATGTCTAGTTCGAATCAGAACTTCTCAGTAGCAATTCCTACGGTCAAGAACCTAATCTCCGGTTCTACTTCTAAACAAAGTAATAGCATCTAATACTAAGCTTAGAACGGTAGGAAATTCTTACCCAACAGCTGGAACTAGCGGAATAACTATCGGGTTCCACTGTACGAAGAAATCAGCAGCTTCGCGATCTTCTCCAAGGTCGTTCCACAGCTTCAAATGGGTAACAATCGAAAGAGCAAGTCACAGGAATTCCAGCGCCACCAAAATCGCTCAAATCATCGGCGGACAACGGTGACAATCGAGGGAAATTAAGTCACGGTGAACAGTAGCTAACGAGGATTGAAGATAGAGATAAGAAATATTGGGTTCAGAATAATTCTAAGTGTCGATCAACACTTCTATATATAACCCTTAAATCCAACAGCTGTTGTTCGCAAAATAACCAGACGAAGGGAACAGTATATATCTGTCAACAGAAACCAGTCGTTGCCCACAACAAAACCAGACGCAACAACCAGTCGTTGCATTCTCAAGGAACATCCAAACCGACACCGTTCCTACTAAACAAAACGACGCCGCAGTGCTCCAACAGCTGACAACGGATATCTCTTAAAACAACCCAGACGCAAGTGTAACCAACAAAACGACGTCGCATGGCCTACGTCATCCTATCTGTCAACAGATACCTCGCGACTGGATTAAACAATGCAACAGATCCCTCGCTACTGGTACCAGACGCAATACTCAAAACGCAGCGTTTCCACTTAATCAAACGACGTCGCTTCTCATCAGCGGCTGGTTCTTCAAACCAAACACGTGTCGCTCCCTCGATCACTCTCGCAATTGCACGCCTGCTGCCAGCAGCAACCATCACAAGCGCAACTACTGCCAGACGCAACACAAGACGTCACGCTCACGTCATCTCTACTGATTTCCAAAATTCACCAGACGCGAGCTACAGTACTATTGACCCACGTTGACTTTCGCTACAAGAGCTTGCTGCTGACAGACTTCGCCAAAATTCGCTACGTTTGCTTCTTATACTAGCGCTGCGTCTGATTTCTAACACTTAGAGAAATTCGAAAACTCAAATCCCATGACTAATCCTACGAAACTGATTAATCACGATTCGAATTTCTCAATCCTCACACATGGCCAAGATTTCAAGATAACTGAGCAAGCAAATAACAACAACTAGGAAAGAATTACAACCAAGCTACAACTACTGGGAATCTAGCACAACGGCTACTCAAACAGATGCGGCCACTCGCGCTGCATCTTTTCTTCCATCTCCCACGTAGCTTCTTCCCTGCCATGTTTGCTCCATTGCACCATCACCAACGGAATGGTCTTATTCCTCAATTGTTTCTCTTTCCTACCTAGG
>KV010130.1:17477-28278 GCA_001598015.1 Dorcoceras hygrometricum
CAGGAGCAACAGTCGACGTATTCTCCACAGTTAACGACCCTCGACTGCCAGCAGCAACAATAACAAAAGGGCTTCTAACGCTAAGCCAAGCGTCGCAGCGACTAAACCAAACGACGTCGCCTAAAATCCACTGTTCCTACTGCCAGCAGCTGGACATCCACTCGCAAGACCAAAACAACATAAAACACTCCCCCCCTGCTGCTACCAGCAGCAACCTCAATACGCGGCGCAACAATAACAAAAGGGCTTCTAACGCTAAGCCAAAACGGCGTCGCAGTGACTAAACCAAACGACGTCGCCTAAAATCCACTGTTCCTACTGCCAGCAGCTGGACATCCACTCGCAAGACCAAAACAACATAAAACACTACCCCCTGCTGCTACCAGCAGCAACATCAATACGCGGCGTTGCAACTAACTCAAACGACGTCGCATCCTCTTCGTGCTAAAGGAAAGTTGACCCGCGTTGACAACCAGGAGGCATACAAATAACGTGATAACACCCATCGACTGACGACAGTAAAGTCTACGTCATCCACACAACGCTCAACAGCAATGTTTACGTCAACATATCTGTTATCAGCAGGTATAAAACTCAAAACGACATTGTATCTCTCCCGATACAAAAACACGCTAATTCAACCCGCAACTGATTCCTATACTCTCGACTGATAACAGCAAGGCTTACGTCAGCGCCTTCGATGCCCACACACAACGTGACGTCAGCAAACTGTCACCAGCTCAGGCACCCAAACTAAAAAATACGAAAATCACCATAATCGTTCTAAGGAAGGAATTCGACCCAAAATACGACTCAAACATCGAAACAGAGATTCTAAACCACAGAAATCTCTAAACAACCGATCAATTCCAACAATCAATCGTAATTAATAATTCCAGGTCTCACAAAAATGCTGTCATACTCAAAATAATCCCAGTTAACACAAAATCAAAATAACATAGTATCATCATAACGAATACAACACTGCCCAACGGCCAAATACACAGCTGAAAACCACAAATCACTGTCAGACTAATAACTATATAAACCTAAGCACCACCCGGGACATCCCACCCGCGGCGATACCGATGCAATAGATACTATACATAACTGGGACACTCTAAACACCTCCTGAGGCATCTCCAGCTGGATCATCTCCACGATCAGCGGAACAACCTGGGAAACCTGAACAACAAGTAGGCAACAAAACAACCAGCCCCAGAGGGACATCGGGGTCAAACCCCAGTACGAAGAGCAGTATAAAACAGCAAAAGGATATAGCATGCAATGTATCATGTTGTGCAAATGCATGAGCGGTACAAAGAACATCGGCAACAATCAGAGGGCCAAACGGAATAGAAAGCAACAACTGTGACACATCACCGAGTCTCGGAAGCCACCCGATCGCACCCAGTGGAAAATAGAGTGGCTCATCGTCGCACCTGCGCGGAAGCCACCCGCCAGGTCGCACGGAATTTCAAGTGGACACAACCACCCACCAACCTCTATCCAGGTCACTGCAACTGAGGACTGGGAACAACTCAACCAACATCCTCTAGCTGCTGCAACTGAGGACTGGGAACAACTCAACCTACATCCTCCAGCTGCTGCAACTGAGGACTGGGAACAACTCAACCCACATCCTCCAGCTGCCCTCAATCGTGGTTATGCAACACCGCACCGCACCACGAAGGAAGAGCTCCAACAGAGCAACATATCATGGCTAACAAAGGAACCATTGGCTCAATATGCTATGCAGATGCAGTAACATGCTTAACATGATGCATGTACGAGTAATGACAGAAAATGCAACAAAGCATTCAAATAATCACATGCATAGCAACTCAACAGATCACCAAACAACAGGTAATACACCAGATGGTTCAGCCAATAGACATGCATAATATACACAGCTTGCCTCTACACAAACACTCGGCGCAGCTATACAACACATAATACATCCCCATGCTTATCTCAAAGCTGTAATACAAGCTCGATTCGTACCTTACATGGCAGAATACCTCAAACAGAATCTACCAAGGTGCGGTACCAACAATATATACAACTATGCTTCCTCACGGCTCATGGCAAAACTTCACAAAGCTGCCCAGAAGCTGGAATCTGTTAAGGAACCTTGCAAATCAATTTAAATCCAGCCTTCTACAATTTACTGCCTACATTAAGGAACTAAAATCTGGTTCTAAGCTGGCCACACACGGTCACTAGAAATCTGGACGAAACCTGCTACACAACACGCACAAAACAGATCTCAGGAACCACTCAACAGGTCATGGAAAATCACAGTAACTCAGAGCTGGGAGTAAACGCTCAAAGCAATGATTACTCTAACAATTCAACTCAACAAGAAGCTTAATTTCAAAGCTATGAGTAAGATCTCAAAGCTAAACCGAAATGCTACCTTCACACAGCAACGCACTAACAAGGGGAGCTACTGCTACTGCTTCGTGATCTCACTCCAAGGCTAATTCAAACCTTCTAGCTGGTATTAATCGAAAGAGGAACTCCCAAAGAGTGCAGCGCCACCGACCTTGCCCAAAACGGAGACGGGAAACGGTGGAAATTTGCGAATGAAAATCACGGTGAACAGTACTCTAGGGTTCGCGACGAAGAAGGAAAGTCGGGAGGATATTTCGCTAAGTATGGAGTCTCAACTAATGAAACAAAGACCAAGTCATGCTTCTTATATAAACACGAGAAATCTGCTACAATAAATCACCGACATAAACAGATCTCTCAAGCAACCAACGAATGCACTAGACAATGCTCAGCAACGAAACGACGTCGCGCAGGGAGGATATTTCGCTAAGTATGGAGTCTCAACTAATGAAACAAAGACCAAGTCATGCTTCTTATATAAACACGAGAAATCTGCTACAATAAATCACCGACATAAACAGATCTCTCAAGCAACCAACGAATGCACTAGACAATGCTCAGCAACGAAACGACGTCGCGCAACCATGGAAGAAGTCTGAACACTAAAGCAAAGCGCTGGAGAAATCTGAATTATTAAACCATCGCAATACTCGAATTCCACCAACATAAACAGATCTTACACATGCGCTAAACATATATCGACCAAACCAGATTCCACAACCACGCGCGCTAACAACATTCGAAACCCCAAAACGACGTCACTTCAATACCACGGAGAAGTCTGGAGAATAAAAGCGCTAAAGTTGGAACACGCTACACAAACTACAACGATCGCTATAGGAGAGTTGACCAGCGTTGACGTCTGGATCCTAACTCCCGCGAACCAGATCTCTCCAACAAGCGCTAAACCAGCGATCAACTCCAAAACGACGTCGCACAACACCACGGTGAAGTCTGGACGCTAATAACAAACACTGGAGAGATCTGAAACACTAAGCGCTAAACGCTGCGTTGCAAAACAGATCTCACAAACACGCCCAGCCTAAACGACAGCGTATTCACTTATCTAAACGATGTCGTATCCAACCCACAAAACATGTGGAGACCAGATCTCTACACACTAACGCATCGGATCTCTCCTACTCACAAGACAACCGGATCTCACAAAAACGACGGCGTATCCACATCGCGCTACAGGAACTTTGACTAGCGTTGACATCTGGTGAACAAACCAACCAGATTTCACCTACGTCACCTGCTCCTGCGAAACGGCGTCGTAGCAACTAATTCAAACGGTGCCGTATCCAACTCGATAGAAAACCCGCTAAGGCAACGTCTGAATATAAAACGTGCTACCAGATCTCTCCCACACACGAGATATTCAGACTTCACAAAACGACAACGTAGCCTCTCGAAACAAATACACGCTGCAAACAAGAAGACATCAATGAGAGCAGATTCCTCGATACAAATCAGATCTCTTCTCAAAAATCTGATTTCACATAAAACAGATTTCTAACTCAAAAATACCAAAATTCCCAGAATTGCTCCCAATATGAAATCTGACCCAAAACACATTCGAAGCCTTCCAACTGAAAACTGAACCACCAGATTTGTCCTCGCACAAATCTGAATTCTTAAAATCCGATTAATTCCATAAATTAATCATATCTAAATTTCCAGATCTCACGGATACCAACTGTAACGACCGGACTTTTCTCAAAAGAAATTTAGAAATTTGGGGTTGGAATTGAAAGACCCAAAAATTTCAATCTTAACAAACATAAAAGTCGTTATTAAAATTCTGGACTAAATTGCAAATAAACACAATTCATTGCTGCTGAAATGCGAAACGAACGAAACAATGACGTGAGCGGAAGTAATACCAAAATCTGATAAATACTTTTCAGGATTAAGGAAAGAAATCAGCTTTAAAGGGTGTATATCAACACAAAACTAGATCCCCAGCCGAACGCAATAACATACGCGGACTGATACAACATCTGATAGAAATTCGAAATAAGTATAAATCGAAGTCTAAGGATGTATATCAACACAAAACTAGATCCCCAGCCGAACGCAATAACATACGCGGACTGATACAACATCTGATAGAAATTCGAAATAAGTATAAATAGAAGTCTGAATGGATTTCTATTGTTCAACTGAACTAGGAATCTGTTATAATACAAAAACACTACAACTGAAGTTCTGTACAACAAAACAAAGTCTGAAGATAACAGCGGAAGATGTCCACGATAAACACATCCTTCCTTTCTGATCATCTCTCTCCAGCTCCTTACTGCTCATTACCTGCACTCAATGAACACTAGTGAGCCAAAGGCTCAGCAGGTAAAATCTGGAATAACAAAATCATGCAATAGAAGCTGATACTGTAACTGGAATATGAAATCTGAATATGATTTAGAATGAACAAGCGCAATAACATATCTAAGAAATCTGATAGAAACTGAAAGCATAAAACATATATGAGTTCCGAAAACATTTTCTTTAAACATACTCTAGAGCTGTGATTAAAATCACACTTGCGCTCTTCTTTCTATTTTCTGAAATTATGACAACACTTTAAACATTTGGTCCAATTCGTTTGATCAAACTCCTGATATCAGTCTCTTAGCACTATGGCTCATTGTGAAGGGATATACAGATCCGTCGACCTATACACCTGATCCTTCCTCCGTTGAAAGGGCACACGGTTCGTCAGCCGCGCACTCACCCTTCCTCTAGGGACCCTCTTTGTTGTCATGACTTAAAAAATTTTCTAAAACATTGTTATGCTCTTTCTTTTCTTTCTTGAAATCTATTTTCTTTCTCTCTTGTACGAATTACTGGTTTTTCATTTGTCTAATGATGTTCTGAAACTTCAAGGGATTTCTCTGTAAAACTTGCGAAAATGAAAACTGAATAAAAGCTCTCAAATCTAATCAATTGAATCAAATAATTCTTTCGAATTGAAGCGGAAATGAATAAGGAATCAAATTCTGGAATTTTCGTTATCTGTTGAAGAAATGAACAGTAACTATCTAAACAGTAACTATCTATTCAAGAAATGAACAGTAGGTATCTGTTGAAGAAATGAACAGTAACTATCTGTTGGTCAATGTCGGAGTCAACGCAACTTAAATAAAGAATTTCAGTTGTTGAACAATATCCCAACAGTTGAACAATATCCCAACAACTGATGAACAAAACCAACAGCTGAATATGAATTAATACATCAGCTGACAACAAACGAAGTCAACAGCTGGTCATGAACTAAACAACAGGTGACAACAGCTGAACATGAAATAGTGCGACTGTTGATCGCAACTACTGAACGCAAACAATGCGACAGTTGAAATCTATACTTAGAATATTTTCAACAAAGAAATATCAGTCGTGGTATAAGAACCAGATTTCAGACTTAACCAGGAATGACGATGGTTTTCCTTTGTCTGAAGAAATCAAAATATCTGAAGAAATTTCTGGAAGTGATCGAATAAGCTACTTGTAAGCTACTTCGAAAAGAACTCTTTGGAAAACTCAGGAAACTATTGGACGAACATCATCAAACCATTTTCTAAAACATTTCTGGATCAAATACAGTAAAACGCAACTTTCATAAAAACAGAGCATGAACTTTTCTGAACTTTTGAAGAACAGCCGAAGCCATCTTCCTTTCTTTAAAATCTCATATAAACATGCAAACAAAACGGAATATATGCTTTCACTGAGTGAGCAAGAAACAGAGTTTACTTGCCTGAATTCTCGAACACAACCGCAGTAGAAATCCAGCCAACCACCAGTACTCCGATCGTCTCCTTCGAAAAACTTTAAAAGTCTTTTGTTTGGTTTCTTGAGAGAGAGCACCGCTTAAAAGTAATTTGATTTGAAGATAATGATGCATGAAGCAGCTAACATCCTATATATATATATGATTTGTAAATTCCTAGAGAAGAAACACATTTAAATAAATATGCCAAAATCTTCTAAAAGCATACTCTGTTTTAAAATAAAATGATGCACATGGAAACCGAACGATTTTAGTTAAAACAAAAGGATTCGATCGACTTGCTATAATCGGCTAAACAGCTGCTGCAATCGCATTCTAACATCTGAAATCTAATCAAGCCGAAGGCTGATTAAAGTATAAAATCCAATGTCTGAATCTTTAAAATAGTGTGGCAACTGATATCACGAAAAGCTGAAACTCAACTCAATATACAATGGAAGCTGAATTTACGTAAACATGAAAGATGAAATTTAGCTCTTAAATGATAAAAAGCTAAACAATACATATCTGAAATCTGAAACTCGATTAAATCAAGAGTTAAATATAATAGCATTGTAATCCCTCAATCTCATAACTTTCTAATTTGTGGCCTCTAAAATATCTGAGCATTACAAGCTTTTACTTGCCTTAAAACAAAGCCTTACAACCACAGTCGATTCCTGTAGAAATCTTCTCCTTGAACAACACAACAAGCTTCTCTGTAAATTTGTTTAGAAGAACACGAAAGAGTTTTTTGATACAAGTGAAAATAAAATTTTCTTTCAAAACAGGTATTTATATGGAAGGGATTAGTGGCAAGGTGCTGCGTTCTTCAAGAATGACACACCTCGATTGAATTATAAAATTTGGTAAAATTCCCTTCACATCATTTTAATTTGTAATACACCAAACCCTTTTCAAAAGAAATCATTTGTCCTCCTTCAAATCATTTTCCAACCAAGTTAAAATCCCGCACATGTGTCGCCCTTGGAGTCATCTGCTGAAACCAGCTGCATCGCTTCTCATTTTCTAAAATCAATGAAATCAGCTTTTGCCAACAAGTAAATTGTCATTTTGACCCAATGATAATAAACAAGATTCATATATATAATCCTATGGATTTTGGGGCGTTACAACTCTACCCTCCTTATTGAAATTTCGTCCTCGAAATTTACTTACCAAACAGATATGGGTAAAGGTTAAGCATATCAGCTTCTGTCTCCCATGTTGCTTCTCGCTCAGATTGATTAGATCATTGTATCTTAACCATAGGAATACTACGGTTTCTGAGCTTTCTAATTTCTCGAAGGAGAATTCTTTCTGGTATTTCTTCATAACTTAAATCTGGTGCTAATTGGATTGGTTCATGACTTAGCACATGCGAAGGGTTAGGAATGTATTTTGTAATGCTCGAAAGTATTACATCGAAATGTAGTGATTTGAAGTTCCAAATGATTGATTTTTGATGAAGTTGAATTTATGAGCTCGGATTTCTTCTGGAAGTGGTGTGTGATTCAGGATATTTACATCGTTGGATTTCGTTAAGTAATCGGGAACCAGGCGAAGCAAAGAATTTGATAAAATCGATCAGCAACAGGTTACTGTAGCAAAGTCAACAAAAGTAAACAGTACTGTAGCTACCTGCTGGTATTTGTGTCGTTGGGAAAGGATTACTGCCGCTGGTAGTAGATGCGCAAATACAAGATTCGATAAGGAAGTGCCACGTGTAGGTTACTGCTATGCACGTGGGAACCAGCAGAGTTCTTTGTGAACCTGCTGGTTTATTCACGTGGGAACCAGCAGCAAGAGTTCCTTACGTACCTACTGGTGTACCTGCTGGTTTGTTAGTGTGTCGAATATTTGATGACGTAGGTGCGACGTTGTCGTTTTAATAATGAACGCAAATCAGTCGATACAAGTGTGAAACTTGGTTCCAGTAGAGGGAGCAATGCGACATCGTTTTAACTTATGAAATAGGAACCTCGATACGATGTCGTTTTGCATAACTTAGCGAAACCAGTCGTTGGATTATTAGAGCGAACCAGCTGTGGGTTTTTGAAGCAGCAGAGAGAGATTAGGAACCAGTCGATAGTTTGTTCTATCTGCTGATTTACCCAGTTTGAGAATAATGCGACGTCGTTTTAACTTATGACACAGGAACCACGATACGACAGCATTTGAATTAGTAGCGAGCCCAGTCGATGATTGGGTTTTTGAAGCAGCAGAGAGAGATTAGGAACCAGTCGATAGTTTGTTCTATCTGCTGATTTACCCAGTTTGAGAATAATGCGACGTCGTTTTAACTTATGACACAGGAACCACGATACGACAGCATTTGAATTAGTAGCGAGCCCAGTCGATGAAATATTTCCAGCTGGTGAGTGTTTTCAGTAGAGAGCGGGAATCAGCTGTTGGGCTATTACGTCGTCATCTGGGTTAATTGATACAGCGTCGTTTTGATATAGAAACACAGCGACTGGTTGTTATGTGTAGCTATGACAGCTGATTGAGAAAGCTGGTTATGTTGCGACTGGTTGGTTGTGAAAGCTGGTTTTGTTGCGACTGAATATTACACCAACGGAATATAGCTACGGCTTCTAGTCGTGAGACTTAGTAGCATCAGTCGCGAGAATTTCTTTATACCACAAAGAACAGTTGATACGCTCTACCTACTGATCGAAGAAGATGAATTCGAAGCGGTGGGAGTTTATCCGATAACGATTGATAAATACTCAGCATGACACGTGGAATTCGAATGGAACACGTTGGAAATGCTACAGAAAACAGAGACTGTTGTCTATAAATAAGATTGAATTCGACATACTGAGAACACCTTGATTACAGATATTTTGACGTTCTCAGGAAGTGTTGAAACAGAGTTGGAGTGAAGTACTTTGAAACAGAGGACAGTGAAGGTATAATTTGACAGAAGAGTCGGGGATTAGATTACTCGAGAATGATATTTCTTGAGTATCCCAATGAAATCACATACATGTTTGATTACTGTTCTTGATTTAGAACTTGAATTGTGTATGTGTCGATCCATCACAGGTAGTGGATCTTTTATATTTGCATGAGATTGCATAACGAAGAGAATTGAATTGATTCTAATGCCCAGGACTGAGGAACTACTGATTCAACTTTGGACGTCTCCATTGCTAATCCAGCTGCCGAACTTTATCTTTTCTCCAGCAGTTCCACCTTTACGCACCTCTGAACCAACTAGCATATTTTCGCATGAGACCAGTGCTACTCCCTCCGGAACGATCCAGCGAGAACAACTCATTAAACTTTGTTTGATGACCTAAGCTGCTTTTCGGCCAAATTCCTTCATTTAGGCCTTCAAAAATGCGATTTACTCTTTTCAGCTCTTGGTCTGCTATGGTATCGGCTTTAGCTTCTTCTGTTGTAAATCCAGCTAACATCTACACACTTAGTAGAGACATTAGAAACACAATAACAGGTTTTGTGTAATTCAAAACTCAGAACTGGATCTGTGTAAACAGATCCATCAATCTCTCCCTTTTTGATTTACACAAAACCTTAAATCGACGATGCATGTTCTAACAATTCTCTCCCTTTTTGTGGGAATCAAAAAGAGTTCGAATCTGCTGGTCTTCCCAATATTTAAAATAAAACTCTCCCTACACTGTTACAACAAAAACAACGTAACAGCAGGAGTTTTAAATTTGAAAAACAAAACCAGCTTTTGGGAAGCACCGTATGCAACATTATATGATTTTCAAAAACTAAACTGATGCATAACTCAAATTAGTTAAAGACAGAAACGCCACTCTCCCTGTCTTTTATAACATGAGCTCAAAACATTTCAAAATCTAAAAGTTTTGCATCAGCAGAGAAACCGCAAAACAGAACACTTTTAAAACCAAATCAGAGCAAACAAATATTTCAAATAACACGTGCTACTGAGTTACTTAAAATTATGAAAAACCAGTACAGAGAACAGCTCAGATTTTTCATTCTTCTATCTCGCCCCATGTGCTTGTCACTGAGCCTCGCTCCAAGTGATCTTACAGCACAACGAAAATAGAAGCTTGGCATCTGCCCGAGACTCGCGCATCCCGACAGTTCATCAAGAGAAAAACCGGTTCTAAATATAAACAGATCTGGCCTTCATAAAATAAGTTTCTCAAAACATTTAAAACATAGCACATGTGTTTTAAAATCAGTGCTCGTTCAAGAACAAACCTGCTCTGATACCACTTGTTGGTCCGATATTAAGGATCAAAAAGAAGATCATCAGGCGCTGTTTTGTCAAACATTGAAAATTTTGCGCGCTGCCGATACTAACTTGAGCTGCAATAGCTCGATGTTCTTGAACATATAAAATCATCTGAGCACCGGAGACAGATCTGGTATGATTTAAAAATAATGCGGAAAATACCAGAACTGAATCCTATATTTTAAAACAACTCAAACAGATTTATGTACAACATAAATCTGTTCAAGACTCGTGCTTGTGTGCTGCTGAAATGCGATGCTAAGCTGAACTGTTAATGCGAATGCTTGGACAATGCTAAATATAAGCAAGTGCTGATTTATGCTTATGCGTGTATGCGTGCTAAATTAATTGCTTGCTGAATGAATAACAGAATACGATACAACACAGCA
>KV010131.1:5074-16278 GCA_001598015.1 Dorcoceras hygrometricum
GCCAGGGCGCACGAGACACGGCCGGCGTTGCGCAATTCGCGCGCTTCTCGTGCGCACGCGATGGGGCGCCGCCGCACACGGCGGCGGCCGGCGTTTTTTTTCTCGATTTTCGGTTTCCGATCTGAAAATTAAGATGTTAGATACAATATGGCAATACGTATGATCAGATCCAGAAAAACACTGGCTCTGATACCACTGTTGGGGATCCGGATCCGCCCCCCGGCGAGGCAGCGGAAGAACAATAGAATAAAAGCCAGGAGACGATCAATACGAAAAATTCAAAAACAAACTACGACATTCATAGGATGTTTAAGCGATTACCTTGCTGGCACTTGTGCCTGGCTCCAACCGGTATTACAAGAATCCGGCTCTTCTCGGTAGATTGCGGTAGATAATCGCCAATCCGGTCCACGACCAGAACCGAGACTCCTTCGTCAGGCTGCAATAGAAGCACTGATGAATTCTGCACGAACGGATTCTCCTCGTCAAATCGGCCGGAACGAATTCCGGCGACTGGCGGGGGCGGCGCAAGGCGGCGGCGGCGGCGGCGTGTGTGTGGAGAGGAGGGAGGCGGCTAGCACTAGGTTTAGGGTTGATGTGTTGTGTTATTTTGAAGTCTTGATTAAGCTTAATTAAATAAGCTTAAGTGTTGGACTTGGCCCGGCCCAACGGGCCCGGGTCCAACGATGAACATTCAGTTCATATCCTCCACCGAGACTTCATCGTAACTCCGATCGCCGATCAGATCGGACCGATCGATTCAGTTTCCGAAACTGAATAATGTGATCTGAAAAACCGTTTTTCAGAACCCCAGTGCAAAATGACCGTTTTGCCCCTCAACAGCGGGAAACCCGGTTTGACCCCTGTTGACTTTTAGGAAGTCGCACTTCCCGAAATCCTATTCTCGTGCTCAACACATTGAGCTGAGTATCCATGCGGGAATCTCGAATCTAGTACTTGTGTGACCTTCAATGGTTCAGGGATACAGCTAGCCGTGGGCCCACAACCATTGTGGCTCCGGAATCACAATTCCGGACCTGCCCAACGGATCATGGTAAAGCGTCTAGCAACATCGCCCCATGATCCCCTAGGTATCACTGATAGTGCCTGCTAGAACCAGTCGGTCGTGGTTAGCGTACGGTACGGTCCTTTCAATCCATATATCCCGATCAGATCAACGACCATTGGTAAATCGAGAGTCGTTATAGATCCGATAGCCATGCATACATCTTGGAGATCGAATAGTGACATCGCGATTGTAACTAGGTAAACACATTTACCTAAAACACTTCTAGTACTATGGCCAGAGATTTATACACTATTATCCCCTCAGATAGCATAGGATATCCATGCATGTCTGCGAGCGGTGAATCCTCGACAACGATGCATCGACTCCTACATGCATCGGGGTCTCACCCAATCCCGACGCCTTATGACCCCAAGTGAGTCGGCAAACGGGTCAAAGTGAGACGCCTATCATGTAGAGCCTCAATGACGTTTCGAGTCGTGAGGACTAATAAGTACAACGAAGACCTCGGACTTATCCACTCGACAAATGGTAACCACTTGGAAAGTCCGAACGAGAATAGTTCGATAGATCACCTGGTCACTATCTATCTACATGCTCTGAACATCACAATGTTCCCTACCAATGAAACATGGTACTTCGCATCGCAGATACTAGTCTCGAACTCGGGCGGCCTTATCCTCATTTTGACGGCCCAATCGACTAGGAACACGTTTAGAATACACAGCGACTATCAGATGTGTTTCATGATAGCCGTCATACCCACTATCACATCTAACATACGCTTTAGTATATTCTAGGTCTTTACTCAACGCAATTGTAAATCATTACACACATAATGAAAGTAAAGAATGCCATATAAGTAAATGCGAATATCATATATAAAGACTGTTTGTACAAGAGTCTATAAAACCCACACGCCACAAGTTGGCTAGTTGGGCATCTACTCTAACAGGGTCATCTTGACACGTGATAGAAATCGACGTCATATTATTGGGCCCTTACTGGACGTGAGGTAAATACATGGAGGTTGCACCGGTTGCAATTGGGCTCTACCTTTTGGGGGTCGTGGTTGGCTGATATTATTCGGGACCATGATCGCTCGACTGGACTCTGTGTACCCACTAAAGAAACTTGCTTTCCCGATTTCATTAGAGGATGGTGAAATCGTTAAAATAGTGGGAGGGTAATTCATAAAACTAAATGACCATGTTTTATGTCTTAGCGTTTTTCATATATAGTTAGTAATGCATGTCTGTTTTTCTTTTCAGTATAAACTGCTTTATAATGTCTTCGATCAAAAACCCACTCGCTGCTATACTGGATAGCAACAAGTTCACAAGTCTGAACTACCAAAACTGGCTTCAAAACCTCAACATTGTGTTGGCTTCAGAGAAACTTCTCTATACGATAGAGAAGAGCCCTCCGAAGGAAGCCCCTGCCGATATCAGCCCTGAGGAGCTGATTACGTTTAAACAATGGTGGGACTACGAGCTTAAGACTCGATGTTATGTGATGGCATCGATAACCAAAGAAATGCAACGGCGCTTTGAGAAGACGAAGTATGCTGCTGACATACTCTTTCATCTTAAGGAACTGTATGGGGAGAACTCTCGACATGAGAGGTTCACCACTGTCAAGGAGCTTATGACGAGCCGCATGCGCGATGGGACTTCGGTCCGCGAGCATGGGGTTCGTATGATTGGGCTCGTTGAAAATTTGGCGTTGTGATCAACTTCAACATGAACAAGCTGGCAGCCACCCTCGAAGACGTGGTTAACATGCTGGTCGTGTTCGAGGGGACCATAAAGAAGGACAAGCCCGTTGTTGGTCCGAAAAATAGGATCAAAAGATCAGCAGCCGTGCATGTAAAATGAGTTAAAAAGGTTTTGCGCGCTGCTAATACACTGGAGCTGCAATAGCTCAATGTTCTTGAACATAAAAAAAAAACTCACCAGAAGAGCACCGGAGACAGATCTGGTATGATTTAAAAATCATGCGGAAAATACCAGAACTGAATCCTAATATTTTAAAAAAACTCAAACAGATTTATGTACAACATAAATCTGTTCGAGACTTGCAAGTGCTAGTGTGCTAACTGTGTACGATGCTAAGATATTAAATGCAAGTGCTGAACTATAAACGTGTATGCGTGCAATGCTAAAGTAAATACTGAATGAATAAAGAACACGATACTCAGCAGGTTTGTTTCTGGAAGTTCGGACCTCAATGTCCTACATCTCCCCTTCTTCCACCTCGGAAGGATCCACTAGAAGATTTGATCTTACAACTCGTGTACAGACCCAATCCCACAACCAGCAGCTGTGAGAACTCCTAGACTCCACAAATGCACACCAGCCTCAACTGTGTGACTAACTACATACACATGAGTTTTACGTCATCGTGCTTGGACGGGACTGTTTGAAACGTTTTGAGATTCATTCACCACTCTGTGTGTGAGATTTGATACAATGAAGCTCTCAACTCTCTGTTTCTCACACACTAGGGAAAATCTCTAATTAGCTAATTCTAGCTCCACTGTCAACTGCAATTAAGCTCTCTCTCGTATAATAGTTGACAGCTTCACTTCAGATTCATTTTCCCTCTGTTGTTGTCTTCTATTGATTTTCTTTTCTGTGCGACAACAACTCTTTCACCCAGCCAACTGCTTCTTCAATGGCACTTCTCGAATATATAAGCTCTGTTTGAAATATGGCCGTTAGACTGTAGATTCCAAAACTGTTCAGCGCTTGATATGGCTAATTTGTCTTCTTTCCATATGCGTGCAAACATCCTCTGTATATTGTACTATTTCCCAGAATAGTACAAATCTTGTTCCCTTGAATTGAGGCAATTTGCACGACTCTATTTCAGCCATTGATTCTTTCCATATTGAGCGTTGATTGCGTCTTGTCGTTTTCGCCATTTGAATTACGCTCAGCAGTTGACATCCAGCTCTCGTAAATCGTCAACTGCTTCGCTGCTGATTCAAGTCTACTGCTGCTTTGCGCTTCTGCTGAATTCTTTCGTTGCGTCTGGATCTTTGCGACTGGATGTATAGCGCAACAGCTGGTTCATAGAAGCTCTCGACTGGATGTGTTGTTGCTTGCGTCTGGTTGTCCAGCTGGTTAGATCAAATGCTTGCGACTGGTTCTTGCGACTGGTTATCAACGCAAAGAGCATCTGCTGAATCGCAAGGGCAAAACGCTGTCGTATCAACTTATGTAAACGACATCGTTTTGCTATCGCTATCTCCAAATATCATCTGCTGGTGAACAGTATCTTGCGACTGGATTTCCTCCTCTACGACGTCGCTTCTCTCTTGCGTCTGGATGTACAAGCTACCTGCTGTTATCTTGCGACTGCTGGACTCAAACCATCTGCTGATTATGATGACGTCATCTATGACGTCATCAGCGCCAAACCATCTGCTGATAGCTTCCTGTACGACGTCGCTTCATCTCTTTCACTTCTCTTCTCATCTGCTGATAGCTTCCTGCTGAATGATGACGTCACTGCTGATGTCATCTATGCTTAGCGCTCCAGCTGATCTTTATCATTCCAGCTCCAGCTTGCGACTCTTCTTAGCTTCTTGAATAGCGACTGTCAATAGATTCATCAACAGTACTTATAATCGCGACTGCTAACAGATTCGTCAACAGTAGCTTGCGACTGGGATCTTCTTCTTCAATCTATTTCTCCAGCTGACTTCTCAATGCCTGTACCAGCTGGTTCATCTTTTCTCTTTAGCGCTTGCAGCTGGTTGTCATCGTTCCAGCTGTTTTCTATGCTCCAGCTGGTTCAACTTGGCCTCCGCCTGATTACGAACAGCTGATTCAACTTTGGACGTCTCCATTGTTAATCCAGCTGCCGATTCCATGAACACCAAACCAACTGCTGAATCTTTATATTGTGAACCATCGGCTGGACAGTTCTTCGACTGTTCATCATCTTCTTCGATAGCTAGAATATGTACACTCAAGTAGAATTGTTAGAAACACAATAACAGGTTTTGTGTAATTCAAAACTTAATCAGGATCTGTCAAAACAGATCCATCACCCGTCCTCCTTATGGGCTCTTCTTCCTCTGCGAAGAAGGGGCCCAAACGCAAGGGTAAGAAGCGTTCTGCCCCTGCAAAGGAGGAAAAGCCCACTAAGAAGCCCAAGGCAAAGACTTCCAGGCCAAACAAGACCGAGGATGTTTGCCACCACTGCCACAAGCCTGGGCATTGGAGGAGGAACTGCAAGGAGTACCTAGAGCAGTTGCGAACTGCAAAAGGTATGTTCTATATCGAAATAAATATGTCTCTTAATTCGACTTCTTGGGTACTTGATACCGGATATGGATCTCATATCTGTAATGATTTGCAGGTGATGACAAGAAGCCGACGTCTTAGAGAGGGTAAGACCCACTTGAGGCTGGGCAATGGAGCAAGAGTTGCTGCAGTAGCTATAGGAGATGTTTATTTATTTCTGTCTTCAGTTTTAAGTTGTTATTACGAAACGTTTTATTTGTTCCCGAATTAATTAAGAACATCATTTCTATTTCTATGCTTGATAGTGATGGATATTCTTGTGTTTTTGCTCATTCGATTTGCAATATATACAAGAATGAATGTTTGATTGGAATTGGGGAACGCGAAAACGATTTGTACACCTTAAAATTGAAACAAGTTCGAACTCGTGATGTCGAAACACATACAACAACAATTAAAAGGAAATACGATAGCTTAAACCCAGCACAACTTTGGCACGCTAGGCTAGGTCATATTTCCTAAGAAGGATGAACAAGTTAGTTAGGAGTGACACGTTTGATTTGTCAGACATTAACTCACTACCGACTTGTGAGTCTTGTCTCAAGGGAAAGATGACTAAACAATCCTTCAAGGGCAAGCCTGAACGTGCTCAAGGCCCATTGGATTTGATCCATACTGATGTGTGTGGCCCACTTAGCATTGGTACTAAGTACGGTCACACATACTTCATCACCTTTACCGATGATTACTCTAGGTATGGGTACTTGTACTTAATGAAGAACAAGTCTGAATCCTTTGAAAGGTTCAAAGAATTCAAGGCTGAAGTAGAAAATCAGTTAGGGAAAAGTATTAAAGCACTTCGATCCGATCGAGGTGGTGAATACTTGAGTGCTGAATTTCAAGACTATCTTAAAGAAAATGGGATTCTCTCGCAGTGGACCCCTCCGGCCACACCACAGCTCAACGGTGTGGCGGATCATTGTAATCGAACCCTGATGGACATGGTTCGATCTATGATGAGCTTCACTGAGCTTCCTACCTCGTTTTGGGGCTATGCGCTCGAAACGGCGGTAATGTTATTGAACAATGTCCATACCAAGGCAGTGGATAAGACTCCATATGAGATATGGATGGGCAAACCGCCCAAATACTCATTTATGAGGATTTGGGGATGTCCTGCTTACGTGAAGCAGACAGTGGGAGATAAGGTGGATACTAGATCCATCTTATGCTACTTCAATGGGTATCCAAAGAACTCTATTGGATACTACTTATACTATCCCAATGAAACTAAAGTGTTTGTTTCTAGAAATGCCACCTTTATGGAAAGGGAGTTTCTACTGGATAGAAAAGGCAAGATAGTAGAACTCGAAGAGGTTCGAGCACCAACTGAAGTACCAAGTGAGTCTCCTGCACCTCAAGAGCCAGCACCAGAAATGGTCGCACCTAGGAGATCCGAAAGGTTCCTAGGGCTCCTGAAAGATATGGTTTCATCCTTGAAGATGATCAAAGTGATCAAGTTGTTGGATGTGATCCAAGGACTTTCAAGGAGGCAATTTCCGATGCTGATTCTAATTTGTGGCTTGAAGCAATGCAGTCTGAGATTGACTCAATGCATGCGAACGAAGTTTGGACACTTGTTAATCCTCCCGAATGAATTGTTCCTATTGGGTGCAAATGGTTATACAAGAGGAAACTTGGGCCTGATGGTAAGTTATTGACCTACAAGGCACGACTGGTCGCGAAAGGTTACACTCAAAGGCAAGGTGTTGACTATGATGAAACCTTTTCACCAAACGCAAAATTTTTCAGACCACCTAGTCCAAAATTACAGTTTAGCCCCTCAACTATGGGAAATCGCAATTTGACCCTGTTGACTTTTAGGAAGTCGCACTCCCTAAATTCCTCCTCCTATGCTCAACATGTTGAGCTCAGTTTTCGTGCGGGAATCATGAATCCAGTACTTGTGTGACCCTCAATGGTTCAGGGATACAGCTAGCCGTGGGCCCACAACCATTGTGACTCCGAAATCACAATTTTGGACTTGCCCATCGGATCATGGTAAAGCGCCTAGCAACATCGTCCCATGATCCCCTAGGTATCACTGATAGTGCCTGCAAGAACCAGTTGGTCGTGGTTAGCGTACAGTACGGTCCTTTCAACACATATATCCCGATCAGATCAATGACCATTGGTAAATCGAGAGTCGTTGGAGATCGAATAGTGACATCGCGAGTGTTACTAGGTAAACCCATTTACCTAAAACACATCCAGTACTCTGGCCAGAGATTTATCACACTATTGTCTCCTCAGATAACATAGGATATCCACGCATGAGAGCGAGCGGTGAATCCTCAACAACGAAGCATCGACTCCTACATGCATCGGGACCTCACCCAATCCCGCCACCTAATGACCCCAAGGGAGTCGGTAAACGGGTCAAAGTGGGGCGCCTATGATGTATAGTCTCAATGACGTTTCGAGTAGTGAGGACTAATCACTACAACCAAGACCTCGGACTTATCCACTCGACAAATGGTAACCACTTAGAAAGTCCGAACGAGGGTAGTTCGATAGATCACCAGGTCACTATCCATCTTCATGCTCAGAACATCACAATGTTCCCTACCAATGAAACATGTTACTTCACATCGCAGATGCAAGTCTCAAGCTCGGGCGGCCTTATCCTCATATTGACGGCCCAATCGACTAGGAATGAATCCAGAATACACAGTGACTATTAGATGTGTTTCATTATAGCCATCATATCCACTATCACATCTAACATACACTATGGTACATTCTAGGTCTTTATCCAACACAATTGTTAACATTATGATCACAATGAAAATAAAGAATGCCATAAATAAATGCCTATTTCATAAATAAAGATTGTCATATACAAGAGTCTATAAAACCCACACGCCACAAGTTGGCTAGTTGGGCATCTACTCTAACAATCTCCCACTTGCCCTATAGCCAACTACTCATCAGACGCAGTCCCATTGTTTCGCGATGTTTTTCAAACAACGGTCCTGGTAAGGGCTTCGTAAGTGGATCAGCAATGTTGTCTGCAGAGGCGACTCTCTCAACTGCTATATCACCTCTAGCCACAATATCCCGGATTATGTGGTATTTCCTCAGTATATGTTTGGATCTTTGGTGAGACCTAGGCTCCCTTGCTTGCACAACGGCACCCGTGTTGTCGCAGTACACCGGGACTAGACCAACTCCATCAGGAATGACGCCCAACTCTTGGACGAAATTCCTTATCCAAACCGCCTCCTTAGCAGCAGCTGATGCTGCGATGTACTCAGCCTTAGTGGTTGAATCTTTCAGTTCACCACCTCCATAGACCATGAACATATTCTTAGTCCTTCGCAAGTACATAAGAATATCCTTCACAGCCTTCCAATGCAATTGGCCGGGGTTGGCCTGGTAGCGGCTCGTGACACTCAGAGCATATGCGACATCCGGTCTACTTGAGATCATGCCATACATAATACTACCTATTGCCGAGGCATATGGCACACGTGTCATACTCTCTATCTCCTCATCAGTCTTCGGACACATAAACTTAGATAGAGTGACTCCATGGCACATAGGTAGGTGTCCTCTATTGGACTCTTCCATAGAGAACCGCTTAAGTATGGTATCGATGTAGATAGCTTGGGTGAGTCCGAGCATCCTTTTCAATCTATCCCAATAGATCTGTATTCCAAGAATATAGGATGCTTCACCCACGTCCTTCATCGAGAATCTACTAGACAACCACACTTTAGTTTACTACAACATCCCTACATCATTCCCAATGAGTAGAATTTCATCAACATAAAGTACAAGGAATGTCACAGCGCTTTTAACTACCTTCTTGTACACACATGGCTCCTCGGGATTCTTGATGAAACCAAATTCCTTAATAGAAGGTTTCATCATAGTCAACACCTTGCCTTTGAGTGTAACCTTTCGCGACCAGCCGTGCCTTGTAGGTCAGTACCTTACCATCAGGCCCAAGTTTTCTCTTGTATATCCACTTACACCCGATAGGAACAATTCCTTCGGGAGGATTAACAAGAGTCCAAACTTGGTTCGCATGCATCGAGTCAATCTCAGACTGCATTGCTTCAAGCCAAAAATTAGAATCAGCATCGAAAATTGCCTCCTTGAAAGTCCTTGGATCACATCCAACAACTTGATCACCCTGATCATCTTCAAGAAGGAAACCATATCTTTCAGGAGCCCTAGGAACCCTTTCGGATCTCTTAGGTGCGACCATTTCTGGTACTGTCTCTGTAGGCGCAGGAGATTCACTTGGTACTTCAGTTGGTTCTCGAACCTCTTCGAGTTCTACTATTTTGCCCTTTCTATCAAGTAGAAATTCCCTTTCCATAAAGGTGGCATTCCTAGAAACAAACACTTTTGTTTCGTTTGGATAGTAGAAGTAGTATCCAATAGAATTCTTTGGATACCCAATGAAGTAGCATAAGATGGATCTAGTATCCAGCTTATCTCCCACTGTCTGCTTCACGTAAGCAGGACATCCCCAAATCCTCATGTATGAGTATTTGGGTGGTTTTCCCATCCATATCTCATATGGAGTCTTATCCACTGCCTTGGTGTGGACATTGTTCAACAACATTACCGTCGTTTCGAGCGCATAGCCCCAAAATGAGGTAGGAAGCTCAGTGAAGCTCATCATAGATCGAACAATGTCCATCGGGGTTCGATTACGACGCTCCGCCACACCATTGAGCTGTGGTGTGGCCGGAGGGGTCCACTGCGAGAGAATCCCATTCTCTTTAAGATATTCTTGAAATTCGGCACTCAAGTATTCACCACCTCGATCGGATCGAAGTGCTTTAATACTTTTGCCTAATTGATTTTCTACTTCAGCCTTGAATTCTTGAAACTTTCAAAGGATTCAGACTTGTGCTTCATTAAGTACAAGTACCCATACCTAGAGTAATCATCGGTAAAGGTGATGAAGTATGTGTGACCGTACTTAGTACCAATGCTAAGTGGACCACACACATCAGTATGGATCAAATCCAATAGGCCTTGAGCACGTTCAGGCTTGCCCTTGAAGGGTTGTTTGGTCATCTTTCCCTTGAGACGAGATTCACAAGTCGGTAGGGAGTTAATGTCTGATAAATCAAACATGTCATTCCTAACTAACTTGTTCATCCTACTTAGGGAAATATGGCCTAGCCTAGCGTTCCAAAGTTGTGCTGGGTTTAAGCTATCGTATTTCCTTTTAATTGTTGTTGTATGTGTTTCGACATCGCGAGTTGGAACTTGTTTCAATTTTAAGGTGTACAAATCGTTTTCGCGTTCCCCAATTCCAATTAAACATTCATTCTTGTATATATTGCAAATCGAATGAGCAAAAACACAAGAATATCCATCACTATCAAGCATAGAAACAGAAATGATGTTCTTAATTAATTCGGGAACAAATAAAACGTTTTGCAATAACAACTTAAAATCTGAAGATAGAAATAAATAAACATCTCCTGTAGCTACTGCAGCAACTCTTGCTCCATTGCCCAGCCTCAAGTGGGTCTCACCCTCTCTAAGACGTCGGCTTCTTGTCATCACCTGCAAATCATTGCAGATATGAGATCCAAATCCGGTATCAAGTACCCAAGAAGTCGAATTAAGAGACATATTTATTTCGATATAGAACTTACCTTTTGCAGTTCGCAACTGCTCGAGGTACTCCTTGCAGTTCCTCCTTTAGTGCCCAGGCTTGTGGCAGTGGTGGCAAACATCCTCGGACTTGTTTGGCTTGGAAGCTTTTGCCTTTGGCTTCTTAGTGGGCTTTTCCTCCTTCGCAGGGGCAGAACGCTTCTTACCCTTGCATTTGGGCCCCTTCTTCGCAGAGGAAGAAGAGCCCATAAGGAGGACGGGCTTGTCCTTCT
>KV010131.1:17073-29124 GCA_001598015.1 Dorcoceras hygrometricum
AAACTTTTAATCTTGATATCAGTTTTAAATCGTATTTAAAACGAGGGATTTTATTTTTGAAAATTTGGTCTCAACAATATTTTAAATCATAATTTAAAACATGCGGATTCAACATATATCGAATATATAAATAAATTTTGGGATGATCGATCGCGAGAGCTATGCGGTCCGTGGTTGCCAATCACGGACCTGGGTCCAGTCCTAGGTGAAATGCAATATGCAATGCAATCCTATTACAATTGCTTCCGGTTTACAGATCTTCGGCCTTCAATATCTTTGATCGTCATGTCCACCGTCTTCAAATGTCCTCCCTCTAAATCTAGTAATTTACATTTAAATTGCCATGACATATTGGGATACAAATTTGTAGGGGTGAGAATGGGCCACAAACAGACCCACTTTAATCGATATCAACAATATATTTACAATCGAAATCGCAAAACCTATAGCATACACCTAACACATTGGGCACGGCTCTCGATCATCCCAAACATGCAATCAATCTAATTAATTGACATAAATTTAAATAATCAAATCATATTTGAAATTTACCTACAAAATCATATTTTAATTATAAAATCGCATTTTATAAATAAAATCGCATTTTGTCGACAAAATCATATTTTAATCAACAAATTCATATTTTAATTATAAAATCATATTTCATAACTAAACTCACATTTTGTAATTTTAGTTGCATCAAATTGGGCTTAGAACAATTTTAGGCCCAAAATCTCAAAAATTTCAAAATCAATTTTGGTCCGACCAAAATCGGCCCAATATCGAATATTGGCCCGAAAACTTCATGGGCTGCCCGGGACAGGCCCGAACAAAACCTAGAAGAAATCAGCCGTCGCAACGCTGCCGGGAACATCGTCGGACGGCGGCCGTCGCCACCACATAGCGCGCGGCCTTGTGCCGCGTGCTGCCGCGACGTGCGCGGCATGGCACGGCCTGCGCATCACCGTGCGCTACACCAGCGCATGGTAGCCAGCCTTTGCGCAACAGGTTGCGCAGGCCGGCGCGCGGTTGTGCGCGCGCGATGGTGGTCGCCGTCGCACATGGCAGCGGCCGGCAGCCTTGCAACAGTTTTTTTTTTTTTGTTTTTCTGAAATCGAAATTCAAGATCTATGCAATTCAGGCAGTAATATGTATTGAAGGATCCGAGCCTGAGCTCTGATACCACTGTTGGCAACAATGGCGGATCCGAATCCCGTTTCCCGGGGGCGCAGCGGAAGTTAAAATGTTGCCCCGGAAACGTACAATACATATCAAATAATCAACGATAAACATACATAGGATGTTTGAATCGTTACCTTGCTGGCGTCTAGGCGCCTGGCTTCGACCAGTTTCACAAGGAAACCGGCACTTCAAAAGATAGGCGACGGTAGATCGTCTAATCAATTCCACGACTGGATGCACGGCTCCTTCGTCAGTCTGCACTAGAAGAGCTGACGAATTTTGCACGAACGGAATCTCCTCGACAAGGTGATCGGAACAAGTCCGATCACCAAGTCGGCGGCACGGCGGCGGCGGCACGGCGGCACGGCGGCGGCGGCACGGCGGAAGGCGGCGGCCGAGAGGTGAAGAGGAGGGAATGGGGGAGGTGGCCAACTTGGAGAGTTAGGGTTTGTGTGTTTCAATGGTTGTGTCATACAACCCTAGGCTCAAGAATAAGTATAGGTGTGATGGGCTTGAACCGGCCCATTGGACCTGGGGCGGGCCAGTCCAACGTATGAACATTCGGTTCATCCCTATCACCGTGGCTTCATCATAACTCCGATCGACGATCTGATCGGACCGATCTACACAGTTTCCAAAACTGAGTATTATGATGTGAAAACAATTTTTCAGACCACCTAGTCCAAAATTGCAGTTTAGCCCCTCAACTATGGGAAATCGCAATTTGACCCCTGTTGACTTTTAGGAAGTCGCACTCCCTAAATTCCTCCTCCTATGCTCAACACGTTGAGCTCAGTTTCCGTGCGGGAATCATGAATCCAGTACTTGTGTGACCCTCAATGGTTCAGGGGTACAGCTAGCCGTGGGCCCACAACCATTGTGACTCCGAAATCACAATTTCGGACTTGCCCATCGGATCATGGTAAAGCGCCTAGCAACATTGCCCCATGATCCCCTAGGTATCACTGATAGTGCCTGCAAGAACCAGTTGGTCGTGGTTAGCATACAGTACGGTCCTTTCAACACATATATCCCGATCAGATCAACGACCATTGGTAAATCGAGAGTCGCTAAAGATCCGATAACTATGCATACATCTTGGAGATCGAATAGTGACATCACGAGTGTTACTAGGTAAACTCATTTACCTAAAACACATCCAGTACTCTGGCCAGATATTTATACACTATTATCCCCTCAGATGGCATAGGATATCCACGCATGAGAGCGAGCGGTGAATCCTCGACAACGAAGCATCGACTCCTACATGCATCGGGACCTCACCCAATCCCGTCGCCTAATGACCCCAAGTGAGTCGGCAAACAGGTCAAAGTGAGGCACCTATCATGTAGAGTCTCAATGACGTTTCGAGTAGTGAGGACTAATCAGTACAACCAGGACCTCGGACTTATCCACTCGACAAATGGTAACCACTTGGAAAATCCGAACGAGGGTAGTTCGATAGATCACCAGGTCACTATCCATCTGCATGCTCAGAACATCACAATGTTCCCTACCAATGAAACATGGTACTTCACATCGCAGATGCTAGTCTCAAGCTCGGACGGCCTTATCCTCATTTTGACGGCCCAATCGACTAGGAACGAATTCAGAATACACAGTGACTATTAGATGTGTTTCATGATAGCCATCATATCCATAACATACACTATGGTGTATTCTAGGTCTTTATCCAATACAATTGTTAATATTATACAGCATAACGAAAATAAATAATGCCATAAATAAATGCGTATTTCATAAATAAAGATTGTCATATACAAGAGTCTATAAAACCCACACGCCACATGTTGGCTAGTTGGGCATCTACTCTAACAAGACGCCAGCAAGATAACAATCGATAAACGCCCTATGAATGGTTTATTGATTATTCGTAATGTATTGAACGTATCTCGGGGCAAAATTTTAACTTCCGCTGCGCCCCTGGGAAAAGGGATCCGGATCCGCCATTGTCGTCAACACAAACTGCTTGTCGTGATCTGATTTGCTCTGAGTTGATACACTTTGAGCTGGTCTAATCTGAGTCTTGCTTCTTCTTCTTCTTCCTCTCAGCCGATCGCCTGCTCTCAGTTGATCAATTACAAAACTCCATCTAAGTTGTTCTTTCTCTAAGCTGCTTCGTTCTTCTCTGTTTTGCTCTTAGCTGTTTCGATCTTCTTTGTTTTGCTCTGAGTTGTTTTGATCTTCTTTGTTTTGCTCTGCGTTGTTTTGGACTTGCTCTGCTTTTCCATCTTAGACATTCTGAGCTGATCTTTTCCAATCTGAACCGCTCTTCTCGACTCTGAACTGATATAAATTTCTCAACTGAACCAGCTCTTATTATACTGTACAATTTTTCAGTAAATCATCTTGGCTCTGATACCAGTTGTTAGGACCAGATCATTTTGCGCCAGAGTTACGTGTGGCCATGTTCGATATGATCAAATATAAAATGGAGCTGCAATTGCTCTAGTACTTGAAAACATTGAGCATCGAGAAGTATATCAGATTTGTTATAAAAATTAAGGCGTAAACATCTGATATACTCTCTATAATTATGAAACTGAAAGGTGTTGGTTTTTACCTGCGGATCACAGAGTAATGAATGTATGCTGAAAGCTGTAAAGAACTCATCTGAAATTTTTATGAATGTTTGGAGCTGAATCTCCTACGTCTCCCATACTTCCAAACGGGAAGTCTCTACTAGAATACTTTGATCTTATAGCATCTGTACAGGCCCACCTCAGCTGAGACTTATCCACCGTCCAAAATTGAGAGTTCTAGACTCTTCTACACACCAGCTCGCAAGTTGGGTGAACTGCATCCCTAAGAAATTGTTTAATGTCTTTGTCCAAATACTACACACGAAGTTTAATGTCTTTGTGCAAAGACTATGCTGGTAGATTTTCGGGTTGATTCACTCATCTAAACTATTCAGCTCTCGGATAGGCTTCAACAGTCGACATTGACGATTACGCTCTTCTGAAATGGTGGTCGACCTCTTTGCCTTATCTCTGTTTCTTCCCTCTTTTATCCTCTCTTTTCTCTCCTATCCATTGAAAAGTTTCTGTAAAGTTTCTGAATTTGTGTCCTTGTTGTCCTTTCATCTGACGTAGGTAGGTGAGGCTATCTATTATCTTTGTACTATCTCTTGTCTGATGTAGACATATCAAAGCAAATCAGTTTGAACTGCTTTAATTCTGTCTTCAAGTAAGCATGTGTTCAAATTTCTTTGTCGTGATCTGACTTGCTCTGAGCTGATACCCTCTGAGCTATTCTAATCTGAGTCTTGTTTCTTCTTCCTCTCAGATGATTGCTTGTCAACTGATCTATTAGGAAGCTCCATCTAAGTTGTTCTTTCTCTAATCTGCTTACTTCTTCTCTATTCATCTATGAGTTGTTTCGATCTTCTTTGTTCTGCTCTGAGCTGTTTTGATCTTATTTGTTTTTCTCTGAGCTGTTTTGGAATTTCTCTGCTTTTCCAGCTTAGACCTTCTGAGCTGATCTACTCTGAGCTGATCTCTTATAATCTAAACTGCTCTTCTCGAATCTGAACTGATATATACTTCTCAACTGAACCCAGCTCTTCTTGTACTGTACAGTTTTCAGTAAATCATCTTCGCTTTGATACAACTTGTATGACCTGATCAGATCGCGCTAGAGCTTCATGAGGCCTCGTGCGATCTGATCAAATATAAAATGGAGCTACAATAGCTCTGCTTCCTGAAAACGTTGAGCATCGAGAAATATATCGGACCTGGTATTAAAACCAAGGCGGAAAACATCTGATATACTCTCTATAATTTTGAAACTAAAAGCTGTGGTTTTAAAACCATGTGATGCACAGAGTAATGAATGTATGTTGAAAGTTTTAAAGAACTCGTCTGAAATTTGTTTATGAAAGTTCGGAGCTGAAACTCCTACGTCTCCCCATCTTCCAAACTGGAAGGCTCTTGTGAGGAAAGGATCAGATCTCACTCTAACAAATCGAAGTGATGTGAGATCTGATCAGACAAAAATGAGGTGCAATACCTCAATGTTATTGAACGTAATAAAGAGAGCACCGAGAACAGATCTGGATTGGCATTAAAATACCAAGCGGAAGTATCCAAAACTGAGCTCTAATTTTAAAAACACTCGCTAAAACAGATTTCAAATATAATGCAATGCGTGTATGCGGAAAGCGTAAGAAAATTACTCAGCTGTTTGTTTATGGAATTTTGGATCTCAAATATCCTACGTCTCCTCTTCTTCCTTTTCAGGAAGGTTTCACTAGAAAATTTGATCCGCAGACCCAATCAGATTTGGGACTTACCCACTGTCCAAATCTGAACTCCTAGAATCTACACCAGCTCTCAGTTGTGTTCAAATTTGATCCGCAGACCCAATCAGATTTGGGACTTACCCACTGTCCAAATCTGAACTCCTAGAATCTACACCAGCTCTCAGTTGTGTTCACTCAATCACTTCTTCTATGCCTCAGTGAGAAAGGCTACATACACAGAGTTTAACGTCTTCGTGCAAGACGGGATCTGGTGTTTGGTTTGTGGTTTTGATTCACTCACTATTCTGTTTCGCACATCTCTCGTATATATATGTGTGAGTAAATATCTGTGTCAGTGAATCTCTGTGTGTGTGAGATTTTACAGTGAACGCTCAACTCTCGAATATTAAATCTCACACAACAAGGAAGTGCTTCATCAAAGCTGATAAGGTTCAGCAGTCGACACTTGCAATTAGCCCCTTCTCCGTGGTGGTCGACTGCTTCACCTTTCTGTGTTTCTTCCTGTCAATTGAAATCGTCGCATCATCTTCTCTCTCAAAATCTTCTTGTATAAATAGCCTTTTTTCAAATTAATCCGTTGGACACAAGTTTCTTCCCGTTGAAAGGTGTACTGTAAAGTACCGACAGAGTTGTCCTTGTTTCCCTTATTTTAAGGCTTTTGCAGGCTTTTGTTGACTTCTGAATAGGCTTTTGTTGACTTCTCAATAGGCTTTTGTTGACATCTGATAAGTCTGATATGTTCACATCTGAATAGGCTCAGCAGTTGACTTCTATGCTCCAGTTAATCTTCATATCTGATTCGTCAACTGCTTCGCCTCTGAAAATTCTTTATCACATGTGATTCAGCTTCTGCTCACATCTGAACTAGTCTTCGATCTTTGATCAGCTTCTGCTTGCGTCTTTTCTTCATATTTGATCGACATCTGATATCGTCTTCTCTTCTTCATATATAAATCCAGATCTCTTGTCTTCAATATCTGACTCAACTGCTCTTGTCTTCACATCTGATCAGACTTCACATTTCGCATGAGACCAATGCTATTCCCTCCGATACGGTCCAATGAGCAAGACTCACGAGCTTCGCTCGTGACCTAAGCCGCTTTTCGGCTGCTACAGTTCAGATCTTATTGAGTTACTGTATCAGATCTGATACATCTCACTGCTGCCCAGCTTTCGTCAGATTTGGTTCAGCTCCTCCTCAGATCTGAAGTCTTCTCTTTGGCTCTCCAGCTTTCGTCTGGGATCTGTCTTGTTATAATTCCAGCTGAAATCTGCACGCTACGTAGAACCATTAGAGACACAATAACAAGTTTTGTGTAATTCAAAACTTAGATCTGGATCTGTTTACACAGATCCATCAGGTCTACTAGAAGACTTTGTTCTTACAGCATCTGTATAGACCCACATCAGCTGAGCCTTCCCACTGCCCAAAACTGATTCACCTAAACTCTTCTACACACCAACTCGCAAGTTAGTGTGAACTGTATCACTAAGAACTTTTTAATGTCTTTGTTCAAATACTACACATACGAAGTTTAATGTCTTTGTGCGAAGACTCTGTTCGTAGATTTTCGGAATCACTCATCTAAACTATTCAGCTCTCAGCTCTCAAATATGTGAGTCAATATGTGTGTGAGAAATATATCAATTACAGTGTATATCTCTCTTGTACTCATACACTAGGAAGTGTTTCTTCCAAAGCTAATAGGCTTCAGTAGTCGACATTGACGATTACACTCTTCGAAATGGTCGTCGACTGCTTCACCCTCTCTCTGTTTTCTTCCCTCTCTTATCTGCTCTTTTCTCTCCTTGTTGAATCTTCAGTTCAGCTCTTATTTGTAGCCTCTGTGCTGATGTTATCGTTGGACACAAACTCCTAGCCATTAAAAAGCTTCTGTAAAGTTTCCAACTTTGTGTCATTGTTGTCCTTTCATCGTACATAGGTAGGTGAGACTATTTATTATCTTTGTGGTGTCTCAAATCTGATGTACGCATATCGAAGCAAATCAGTTTGAACTACTTTAATTCAGTCTTCAAGTAAGCTCGTGTTCAAACTGCTTTGTCTTGATCTGACTTCCTCTGATCTAATATGCTCTGAGCTGTTCTGATCTGAGTCTTGCTTCTTCCTCTTCATCTCAGCTGATCGCTTCGCAGCTGACCCCCTTTCAGCTGATCTCCTGTCAACTAATCTATTACGAAGCACTATCTAAGTTGTTCTTGCTCTAAGCTGCTTCGTTCTTTTCTGTTCTGCTCTGAGCTGTTTCGATGTTCTTTGTTTTGGTCTGAGCTGTTTTGATCTTCTTTATTTTGCTCTAAGCTGTTTTGAACTTGCTCTGCTGTTCCAGTTTAGACCTTTTGAGCTGATCTACTCTGAGTTGATCTACTCTGAGCTGATCTGTTCCAATCTGAACTGCTCTTCTCGACTCTGAACTGATATACACTTATTAACTGAGCTCAGCTCTTCTTATATTGTACATTTATTCAGTGAATCAGCTTGGCTCTGATCTGATATGCTATCGGCTTAGTCTGCGTACTCGTAATGGTTAGATACAAATTAATAAGTTTTGTGTTCATCAAAATTAAGATTTGATCAGTTACACTGATCCAACACAAAGAGCTAAGTGGCATGGCACATAAGTTTTTATATATTTATTATTAAATCATTATTTGAGATATATTTTCCTATAAAATCAGCATAATGATGTATTCTAGCAGAGTATTCGGGGTTTTTTTTTTAATAATATAAAAAAAAACAAATTTCCAAAATATAACAGTTTGATAGGTCTTCCAAATTTATAACATTCCGGGACTTAGAGTCCCGGATTCTGACACCATTATTATTTTATTTTTTTATATATATAACATGTCAGAATCCGGAATTCGAAACTCCGGATTCTGACAAAAAAAATTTTTTTATATTTCTTTTTAGAATACGGGGTTCTAAACCCCGAATTCTGACTTTTTTTTAAGTTCTGCCCTTGCACGGTCATGACCTCTGCTCATTTCACGTTTATCTGCAAGTACCAACTGCAATTCTTTTTCTATATCGATGATTTTGTTAGATAGCTGCTCAGTCCTCTTCAGGTTCACAGCTTCAGACTTCTTCCTATTTTCAACTTCATCGATAGAATCTTGGAATTTTAGAAGCATCTCTTCTCCATGTTTTTTGGATATAGAAAGCTTTTGCCTCGGTTCTTGAAGTTGAGTTTCGTACTGTTCTTTCATGAATGCAACTCGCAAGGAATCTTGCACGGCAACTGAATGCCCTTCAGCTTCTTTTTTCTCACGAGCCAGACGAAGTTCATTTTCAGCCTCATCTTTAAGTTCTTTCAAATGGATGGACAGGTTCTTAAATTCCTCAGTTTCCAAAATCTGTTCAGAGAGCTTATGTAAAATTTCATCGTATTGGGAACGTAACTCCATAACAGTTTCTTTGTAATCCTCCAGCAGCGTTATGTCATTACACTGTTCATCCAGTTTGCCTCTGAGTAGTAAAGTTAAAATTTCCAATTCTTCTTTTGAAACTGTCAAGCAACTGATCTGCTTTTCAGCATCTATCATCATATTTTTCAGCTTTTCTACCTCAGAAGCTTGTAAAATTTTATCCAAGGAGCTGCTGTTTTTCACTGTTGCCAACTCACTCTTGTACTCCACAAGTTGATTCTTGAGATCATTGTTGGAATCAAAAAAAAAATTTTCTTTTGTGTCAGAATCCGGGACTTTAATATCGTGTGAATCCGAGGTTATAAAACCCGGATTCTGCAAAACGTAATTAAAAAAAAAAATTTCTTTTGTGTCAGAATCCGGGACTTAAAGTCCCGGATTGTTATATTTTTGGAAAGCCGTAGAGATTGCAACAGTTTTAAAACTGGTAATTTTTTTTATATTATTTTTAAAAAAAAGCCCCACTCGATTACAGCATTAAGCAATATATATTTTTAATCTCTTACTGAATCATTGTTTCATTAATTTTGAAAGTCAGTTATACATCGCCTCGTATGTTGGCATGCAATGGTAACATAGAGAGACTAAGTCCAATGCGAAAAGATCCATCGTGTTATACCTTCACATGAGGAAAGAATATCTAGAATGTTCCGGAGCACTCAAGAATGTGGTTGAAGCATGTGGAACCATTTAGGTTGTTCAAGAGTCATGATCATCTTATAATTATGTAGAAGTATCGGGAATAACATAGATATCTTATAAGTCGTTTTAAAAAATAACCTCAACTTTCTTTAAAAAAATATTATTTTAAAATTATATTTTTCCAAAATATCCTTATATCTTTTCTTAAAACTCATTATACCCTCATAGGTATTGATTATTTCTTACCTTAACAAATTTTGTTTTAGTGTATCTGAAAAAATTAAGTTAAAACGTTACATATTTACGTTTTCAATTTTTTCGCAATATCATTTTCTAAATAATTATTTTCATATTCTTTCGGTAATTTTCCAATAAAAACATTTTATAATATCAAACACATCAACATCTTCAAATTTTTCAAAATAATTTTATCCAAAACATTTTAACACCTTATTTTAACTGTCAATGTATATGTTTCTAAGAAACTTATAAATTTCCGAAGTTTATAAACTATTTTTAATAAGTTAATATCCTCTACTCAGGTATCTTTGAGAGAAAATTGTCTAGGTGCCACATGAGTCACGGATTTAAATAATCAATATATGATATAAGTGTCATGTAATCATCACCATATTTAAATTTGCAACAAAAAATTGGAAATGAACCGTGATGGTTTTCGTACTTACATTTTTATTTTTTTTTTCCGGTAAGTTTTTAGATGCTATATAATAGTATAGATTGTATATTTCTTTCTTAAGCTTTTTATTTATTTCCTCGGCGTTCACTTGTTTGTGACCTTGCAAACATCCCATGTACTATAATCGCGATAATGGTGGATCAAAGTTCGTAACAAACGTATAAAATAATAATAATAATAATAATAATAATAATAATAATAATAATAATAATAATAATAATAATAATAATAATAATAATTTAAATTTGCAACAAAAAATTGGAAATGAACCGTGATGGTTTTCGTACTTACATTTTTATTTTTTTTTTCCGGTAAGTTTTTAGATGCTATATAATAGTATAGATTGTATATTTCTTTCTTAAGCTTTTTATTTATTTCCTCGGCGTTCACTTGTTTGTGACCTTGCAAACATCCCATGTACTATAATCGCGATAATGGTGGATCAAAGTTCGTAACAAACGTATAAAATAATAATAATAATAAATAATAATAATAATAATGATGATGCTGATGATGAGATGATAATGTTCATGATGTTGATGGTGATGATAAATGTATTGGGGGCCCTTATGTCGTAATGTATATACATGTGCATGCATGTAACATTGACATTATAATTCCCTATAAATCTCTCTTTCACATCCTAGTTGAAAACTTAATTATTAATAATAATAATAATAATAATAATAATAATAATAATAATAATAATAATGATGATGCTGATGATGAGATGATAATGTTCATGATGTTGATGGTGATGATAAATGTATTGGGGGCCCTTATGTCGTAATGTATATACATGTGCATGCATGTAACATTGACATTATAATTCCCTATAAATCTCTCTTTCACATCCTAGTTGAAAACTTAATTATTATTTCAATCCGTTAGCAGCGGACCACGTGCAGTGTTTTCTAGTGGTGCCACCAAAAAAATAAAATAAATAAAGTTCAAGGTCACGTCATAACTTATATTACTTTACGAACACAAAAATCGCTAGAGTAATTACAATCGATACCTTTGTGTTGGTTTTCATGTCCTCGTATCAATATTGTATTATGTTAACGTAACGCTAATTTATAACTAATATAATTTACATATAAATATAAATTTCATCTTCAATTCATTAATTATAAATTCATTATTAAAAAAATATTTCTAAAATATTCTAATATTTTATTTACTGAATATTCTCTAATTAATATATTATTTTTACAACTGATATTCATTAAAAAAATAAATGTTAACATATCAATTAAAATTACATTAATATTATATTAAATTACCTATCACCCATAAAATTATTGTTAAAAAAATTTCAACTATGATAAGAAGCATTAAAATAATAAAATAAAGTTAATAAAATTTAAAGAAAACATAAATATCAAACTTATAACTAACTGGGTTATTATATAAATCCCACAAATGGTCGATTAGTTCATCACATTGTGAGAAATGAGCCTCTTTATCTTTAATTTATTTAAACGGGGTAAGAAATTGTTGAAATCTTATGTTTTGATTTGTAACAATTTACACGTTCAGAGGTGATGCTTCCATTGTTAGAGTAGATGCCCAACTAGCCAACTTGTGGCGTGTGGGTTTTATTGACTCTTGTACAAACGATTTTTATATATGATATTCGCATTCTTTTATATGGCATTCTTTACTTTCATTATGTGTGTAATGATTTACAATTGTGTTGAGTAAAGACCTAGAATACACTAAAGCGTATGTTAGATGTGATAGTGGGTATGACGGCTATCATGAAACACATCTAATAGTCGCTGTGTATTCTGAACAA
>KV010132.1:0-75559 GCA_001598015.1 Dorcoceras hygrometricum
TATATATATATATATTATATATATAAAGATCTGGATGATATATTCCGTTTACCTGACCTCGACACATAAGCCTCGCCATTATTAATGTTGCCACTTGCCACCGATGAAAATCAATTAAAATAGAGATTTGTTAATCTTAGTAACAAAATGAGAGAGAATTTTAATGAATTATGAAATGATGTATAGATTTCTCACAGAGTAAACATTTCAAATAATGTTTATATAGGTTTTTTATTATGTAAAGTATATTACAGATAAATTCTCTTGCGAAGAAATGAAAAACTAAAACGCTATCTTTAGAAACTTTAAAGTTAAAGACCCTTCGTGGAAACCTTTTTTAAGTGGTACGAGACTTTTTATGTATACATGTTAGAAATGATCTCGAAATCGGATCCTCTAAAATCATTTCGAATATATAATACATACATACATGTGGAGTGGGGATTTGAGGGTGTCTAAATTTGGGCAAATCTTCTATATGTCATACTCATGAACTTCAATAGTTATGTTCCCTTTTTTTCCCTTAAAACTTTGGAGCTACGAGTATTTCTTACATTTTATTTTGGTTTTTGTTCAATGAGATTTTCTGTTGATTATACTAATTGCGAAGCTATGAAAATGACTTGAGAAGTAGAACCACGAAATCGGACTCAAACACCCGTCGGGCATGAGACAGAACGAGTCTTTCATTAATTTAAACATCGCCAATTGGCCAATATGCCTCATCAATCAAGCCGGCTACGTTCCCTTACATTCTTCTGGCATAACATAAATTACATTCACATGGCAAATATTTGATCTTACTAGCTAGCTAAGGAGATCTGATCATTTAAATCCCAATCCCTACTCTTTCAAGAAACTTAAACAGACACTCCTTTGAAACCTTGTCCAAGTCGAAAAATGGATAGGCTCATCAGCTTGGAGCCATCAAATATTGTGACAGTCAGAATTGAAGCAGGCAGAAGGTGCTGCGGCTCAGTGACTCTACGCAACGTCATGCACACAATGCCAGTCGCCTTTCAGATCCAACCGGTTGATAAAACTCGATATGCAGTCGTCCCAAGCTCAGGGATTATACCACCTCTATCCACATTTAGGATAGAAATAACTTACCATCTCCCACCAAATTCTAGTCTCCCAGAAAGTTTCCCACATAGCGATGATTTGTTTGTACTGCAGAGTGTGGTGACTCCCTGTGCAACTTTCAAGACTCCATCAGCCACCCGGGATTCCGTGCCGAGTGAATGGTTCACTAATAAGAAGAAACAAGTGTATTCTGATACTGGGATAAGGATCATGTTTGTTGGCGCGTCGATTCTGGCTCGTCTGGTGGCAGAAGGTTACATGGATGAGATGAGAGAAGTTCTTGAAAATAGTGATCCGGAATGGAGAGCAGCTGATTCTGTTGATTCGCATGGCAAATCTTTGCTTCACTTGGCTATTGCTCAGCGCAGACCTGATTTAGTCCAGCTGTTGCTCGAATTCCAGGCTGATACAGAGGCGTGTGGGGAGTCGGCATCAAGCCCTGTTGAGGCCGCTGCAGCCTTGGGAGAAGCATTGATAGTTGAGCTACTTTTAGCCCATAAAGCCAGCACAGAAAGATCAGTGTCCTCCACTTTCGGACCTATTCACTTGGCAGCTGGAAATGGTCACATCGATGTTTTGAACCATCTTTTATGCAAAGGTGCTGATGTGAATGCACTCACCAAAGACGGAAACTCGGCGTTACACATAGCAGTTGGCCAGCAGAGATGGGATGCTGTTCGAATTTTGCTGGCCAACTCGGCCAAAGCCGACACAAAAAATGCTTCCGGGGATACCCCATTGCACCTTGCCTCGAGTTTCGGTAATGAGCAAATGGTGAAACTTCTGCTCTGTAAGGGAGCCGTCAAAGATGTAAGAAACAAGAAAGGCAAGACAGCATATGATCTTGCAGCCGAAAAGGGGCATGCAAAGCTATTCGACGCTCTTCGCTTAGGAGACAAATTATGTGCAGCTGCTCGGAAGGGAGAGCTTCGGACGGTCAACCGGTTGCTAGAGGATGGCGCATGTATTAACGGGCGCGATCAGAACTCGTGGACAGCCCTTCACAGGGCTGCCTTCAAGGGCCGCATTGAAGTGGCACGTGCCTTGATCGAAGAAGGAATCGACGTTAATGGCAGAGATGAAGATGGGTATTCGGCATTGCATTGTGCTGCGGAGTCGGGCCACTCTGATGTGATTGAATTGCTTGTTAGAAAGGGAGCTGATGTTTATGCAAGAACAAACAAGGGTGCGACAGCGTTGCAGATTGCGGAGAAGTTGAACTACTCGCAGATTATACAGATTTTGAAAACCGGGTCTACACAGAATTTTGTGTCGTCTGTTGAGGGAAATGGTGGCCGAGAAATGGATGTCAGGTTGATCCATAAGAAGATTAGGCGCAGTGTTGGATCTCATCGGCGAAGCTTTGATCGGTCGGAGCCATTGGCTGTGGTTTGAATAGACGCGAATTGCATGAATAGTTGGTTCAAGCTGGTCTTGTTTAAATTTTCCTATACAAAAATTATATTATGTGTTAGCAGAATCCACGTTAGTCTGAAAAACAAAAACCACAATGGCTTCAGTTTTCCGTAATTGTAATCTGTATACATTTAAATCAATCTATATCCTAAATGATGGAGGATTAGTAATATTTTTGGTTTTTACTTTTATTTATTAATGTTTTTCTTTAAAGTAATGTAAAATAAGCATGAGGTATCATAGCTGGAAGAACCAATGTTTTCATAATCCGATTGATCCAATTTTCAAAAACGGTTTAACTGGTTCAATCGCAAAGTCGAACCGGAATAATATATTAAAAATATTAATATAACATAATTAATAATGTGTTTTAAGTATTTTAAAATCTATAATATATCTATATAATAGAAAATAATATATTTATTGGTTCAAATTCTTATTAACTACATAACTATGTAACAAAATATTAGTTTTATGATTGAAAAAAACAATAAATCAATATTTTTCAAAAACTAATAAACAAAATATTGATCGGTTCAACATGTTTTGGGTCGGTTCGATCGGAATTACTTTATCTCATTTTTATATATATCACCCTAATCATTTACTCTCATTGAAGTCCAACAAAAACAAGTTCATATTATTCTGTTTATTTTTATACTTCAATATATAAATATAAAATCATATATGGTTGGTTATATAACTTATTATTGGTACATGACATTTAGTTCTAAAACTCTATATTTTATTGGACTAAGTTATCACTGGAACATTGAATGCAGAAAATATACATGTGTTTTCCGGCTTCGACTTCCAAGAAGAAAAAATGCCACAAAAGAGCCCAAAATCTGCAATACTTCACGCTAAAGGTATTTCATGCTCCGCGTTAGGCCTAGTTTGGAAACAAAATCTGGAGATTAAAGAAACATATAAATAGGCCTAGGTTTAAAAGTAACTGTATTAGAAAATCATAGGTAATTTGGATGTTTGGATAACTACTGAAAACATTTTTGTTTTTTTTATTTTTAAATATAGAGGACAGGATTTCTAGAGATTCATAGGCTTCGTTTAGACAAACTTTTTAAAAACGTTTTTAGTGTTTTTAAAGTTAAAAAACTTAAAATATGTGTTTGGATAAGATTTTTATAAAATATTTTTGAAAAATATTTTTTGAAAAACAAGTGAAATATGTTTTATAATATTTTTAGAATACAAAATATAGGTAAATTTTATACGAATGATCAATTAAAGTTCTTTTTATTAGATTAATTTTTTGAATGCTATTTTAATATTACTTCTTAATTATAAATCATTTTCTAAAATAATTATTTAAATATTTTTAAATTTAAAAAAAAATTATAAAATAGTCGTCCATACACATACTTACATTTAAAACAACTTTCAAAACATTTTGGAAAGATTTTTGTTAAAGCACTTTTGTAAAAATATTTTTAAAAAACTTGTCAAAACGAAACCCTAGCTTCTAAAAGATTTGAATATTTTTTTAAAAAAATAGCTTTTGTATCCCTTCACTTTATTTTTAACAGAAAGACTTGTATGATACCATTTCATGTGTCATATTTTGTGAAGAAGATAATATCTATGAAAAATATTATTCTTTATGTTAAAATGTATTACTTTTAATCATAAAAATAAATTTGATCAAACGTTTATTCAAATTGACCCGACTCAAAAAAGTATTATATTTTATTTCAAAAGTATTAATTTTCATACTCTAAGTATTAATATATGTATTTCGTTGAACACTCCCCTGATATTGAGATAGTCTAACTAGACACCTATTCTTTCTTATCTACCCGTTTTTTAATTCAAACGCATCCTAAATCAATAATCCTGGAAATTAAAAGAAATATATATTCGGAATCCTCATAACGAGAACTATGTTTCTATAGCAATTTTGTAAGGTTTTGTTGTGACTCTCGTAAACTCGTCGGAGAATGCTCACCGTGTCGTTGCCTCCATCGCAGCCGTCGTGGTCTGTTCTTGCTGGAGTTCGTATGTTGAGGTCGAAGAGGTTTATATTAAGCTTGTTTCCAGCATTTCGAAATTTTGGATTTTTAGTGTTTGGTACTAGTATTGATTATAATTGCACGTGTAGGTAAAATATTGGCTTCGAGTTGAGGTATCGATTGTACTTTTGGAAATAGTCGGAAAGTTTCACAAAATTATAGAATTATCATCTTGAATATGTTGATATTAGATAAAATGATTTGGAAATATTGAATAATGCCTGGGAGTAGTACAATGAATATTGGACTACAAAATTAATAGAAAATGAGAATATTACGAATTTTGGATATTAAATGTAATGTTGACGACTTTAGGATATTACACAGATCCAGATTGAGTTTTGAATTACACAAAATTTATTATTGTGTTTCTAACAATTCTACTTAGTGTACAGATGTTAGCTATCGAAGAAAACTGTCCAGTCGTGAGGAGAAAAGATAAAGTTCACAGCTGGCGTATTTTGTCATTCAGACGGAAGTTGATTTAGCAATGGAGACGTCCAGAGTTGAGTCAGCATACCGTAATCAGTTAAGACCAGCTGGAAGTACTAAAATGTATAAGGGGATCAGCTGGATTGGCTGGTACACCAAGGAAAAGATGAACCAGCTGGAACATCAAAGAGAACCAGCTGGAACAATAAGAATCAGCTGATGCGCAAAGAAGTGAACAGTAGAAGTCTGGGAGACGCAAGTGTAAGATGAACCAGCTGGAACGCTAAGGAGAATATGACGTCAGCAATATCAGCAAACAACAAGATGGATCAGCAATGATGACGTCAGCATGTCTACTGGAAGAAGCTGTGATCAGCGATGATGACGTCAGTAGTGATGTCATCACAATCAGCAGTTGGATCAGACGTAGCGCTAAACAGAAGATGCAACCAGCTATTGCAAGCATTCATCAGCTGCAAGAAGCAATCAGCTGGAAGCAGACGAGAGCTACAGTACAACCAGTCGTTGAGTAATCCAGTCGCAGGCTACAGTGTTTTGCATATCCAGTCGACAGGAATTCCAGACGCAAGCTACAGTACAACCAGTCGATGGTACTTGACGTTAGCGATAGCAAAACGATGTCGTTTGGATAAATGGATACGACAGCGTTTTGCCTTCGCGCTAAGGTTCAGTCGATGGATTTTGCGATGGTAATAACCAGCAGATAGCTACAGTACATCCAGACGAGAACTATAGTAGTTTGTACACCCAGACACAAGCTACAGTGATCCAGTCGCAAGCACTTCAAGACCAACGTCTGGACAACCAGCTGCAAGCACAGACTTTCAAATGGTATCGTTACCACCAGCTGGACAACCAGAGCAGTAGTTGAAGATACAACCAGTAGCGAAGTAGTTGACGAATTATATTATGAAGATTTACTAAAGTTGGATGTCAACTGCTGAGTCTAGTTCAAATGTTGAAGACGACAAAAAGCCTGCAAAAGAAATGACACAAGGACAACTCCCTGTCGGTACTTTACAGAACATATTTCAAACGAGAAAAATTTGTGTCCAACGGATTGAATTTGAATGGAGGCTTTATATACGAGAAGACGCCATTGAAGAAGTGATTGTTGCATAGAAAAGATTAAATCAAAAGGAGACAACAATCAAAGGGAAGATGAATCTGAAGCGAGGCTGTCAACTATCATACGTAGAGAAGCTTATTGCAGTTGACAGCTGAGCTAGAATCAGCTTTTGTAGAAGCAAATTCCCTAGTGTGTGAGGAATATAGAAACCGAGTGTTGATCGTTTCACTGTAAAAATCTCACACACACAGATTCACTCGCATATTTTGAGATGTGCGAAATTGATTAGCCTGAATCACAATACAAAATCAGATCCCGTACAAGCACGACGACGTTAAAATCTGTGTTTGTAGCATTTCTCACATATGCGTTAAACAAGTGATTGAGTGACAGCCGATGGCTGGTAGAGTCTAGGAGTTCTCGCAGCTGCTGGTTGCGGGGTCGGGTCTGTACACGATGTATAGATCAAATCTTCTAGTGGAACCTTCCGAAGAGGAAGAAGGGGAGACGTAGGACATTGAAGTCCGAACTTCCATAAACAAACAGCTGGTCAATTTATTTAAGCTTTTCGCATATGCAATTTATATTAGCACTCACGCATACACCATTGCACACACAGTAAGTCGAACAGATTTCTGTTTACAGAAATCTGTTTGCAACGTTTTAAAATTTAGGATTTAGTTCTGGTGTTTTCCGCATGTTTTATTACATACTAGATCTGTCTCCGGTGCTCTGTTTTAATGTTCAAGATCAGAAATCTGTTTGCAACGTTTTAAAATTTAGGATTCAGTTCTGGTGTTTTCCGCATGTTTTATTACATACCAGATCTGTTTTCGGTGCTCTGTTTAATGTTCAAGAACCCGAGGTATTGCACCTCATAATAGCAGCGCAAAATTTTTTAATTTATCAATAGCAGCTCTGCTAAGTTGTTTTTCGGTTCTAACAGGATATTTATTGCAAAAACTGTTTAATGACCTCATTTGGACGAAATGAAATAGATTGAGATAATATAAACGAGAAATAGTTGATTTCAGACATTTTAATTGAATAATATGATCAATTTGTTGTATTTTATTTCAAAATAATTTTCAAACTACTGAATAAGTTTTATGCCAAAATCACAACTTAAATAAAAAATCATTCAATGTTTTGGTAACTACACCAAATAAGTGTGCCTCTATACTATGAAGTATTGAAATTGTACTTTTGAAAAAATTTCTATTCAAATTTTTTATTGAAATTTAATAATTTACTTAAATAAGTATTTTGAGTGTTGATATATTACAAAAAAAGTTTTAAAATTTGTAATTAATCTTCTTTTTTATTGATTATAGTGTCAACAAATAATTTAGTTTATTTGTATTTATATTATTATTCAAATGTTCATGTATTCTTTTTAAATTTTTAATTAAAATAGAAAATATCCCCGTACATTGCACGGGTGGAATACTAGTACAAGTTAAAATTACAAAGTCGGATCGATCTGGAAAAAAATTGGGCGCATTAATTTGTCATAAATTTAAGTTTACAGGCATTTACACACAATGATGAACATAAAATATCCGATGCTATTTTAATTAATTGTAAAACCAATTCGTGGGTCAAATAAATTTTAGAAAAAAATCAAACATTAATGAAGTTGACCAATGGAAACGGAAATTTGTTTCAGTATTCAAATATTGTCCAACTGGTTTTATCATGAAAAAAAAAATTAAACGTCATGACGTGATCCAATTGTATTGAAAATAATTTAATGTGCCCCAAGGACACAGACGAGTTGGTAAACTAGAGGTGATGTGAGAGTAACTTATCCGGTTTCACGGGTTCGATTCTCGTGTGGAGCATATTCTCCACTGAAATATTATTGAGGTATGCTCTGGGAGTTAGTCCGTTATATAAATCCTCTCCCCCGGGTCTCTGCCTACTCGCATATCCCTCGATTTAAAATTTGTACGGGTTAAGGGGCATCTGACCTATAGGGACTAGCCCATTAATAGGTTAACGTTTTATGAGAAAATAATTTAATGTTATGAACAACGTGCTCATTACTAATATTGATTAGGTCCTAGATCATTTTTATCAAAGAAATAAAATTTCTTATGCATTATATTTTTACATATAGTAACAGAATATGTGATAGTAAAATGCTTGTGAATAATTTATAGAAAATATTATGGAGCAGGCCGTTGTAAAATTTATTGGACAAATAATCTACAACTTGGTGTTGATTAAGGATGGACATGTCATTTTTCAAGGGCTCGTGAAAAATATAAAGACTATTAAATATCGATGGCAGTAGCCAATAGTATGCTTTTATATATAATTAGAATTCAAGAAATATTTAAGATAGGAATGAACCTAAGATTCATTTTTCACAACTTACAAGTACCAGAAACCATATAAAATCAAATACGCAAGTATTCCATCATATGTATTATACAATGAAGTATTATTACTTACATGTTAATACGAAATTATTAAAATTTTTAAAAAATTCCATACTATCATGGAAGCCATCAAATTTTGAATCATTACCATATCCGCTCCCCAATTCCATTCTAACATGCTGTAGTCGACATCTTCTAACTTATAAAATTTCGAGGGATGTCATTCTAATAGTCGTCTAGAAGCTATTATCATAGTAGAACTCCACTAGTGTCTAGTGATAAAAATTCTTGTCAATTTCTACCAAATTCATAAGTACTGATTGTAGCATATCTTCCAAGGTCCCACTAGTCATCTTTGACATGACATCAAATTGTACTAATTTGTAAGATAGGAGTCAAGTTTTTAAAAACATGGCTAATCGAAAGTAGTCCACAAAGGAGGCGGATCGCAGCGGCAAATCCACTCCGGAAATTTGTCATATATTCATTCACACGACACGACAATGGAGTTTTCAATTTTCTCTTTGTCGATGAATGAATGCTATTCTTAGCTGATTATAATGGCCAACCCAATCCAATATTTGAAGTCGTACAAGCGCTCATACTTGTTTCGGGTATCCTATTTAATATAAATAATTATTGTACAATGATAATTTTATCCTCCACGCACTTTGAGTTTTTGACAGATATATATCACAGCGTTGAATCGAAATTTCGTTGTTACGTTAAAATCTATAATTGACAATAATAATAAAACTCAGAATTTAAATCATAATAGTATTCCACCCACGCTATGCATGGAGATATAATGTTATTTTAAGTAATGATTAAAATAGCAAGTATGTGCATCTGAATAATAACATAAATACTAATAAATTAAATTATTTGTAACAGTATAGGTAGAATTAATTAAGACTTTCGAAATTATTTTTTAAATACAATGTTTGTTATTGAACTTTTGTTGTTGCTAATATCACATATCAAATTAATTTGTAGCCTGATATAATAATTTCATTTATGATTTGTTTTCACTTTTTATTAGTAGTTATAATCATTAATATCAATAATATCTTTATACAGCTAGTTTATATTATTATTAATTAATTGTTAATTTCTATATATAGAAACTGCGTCACCTAAAACTAAGCTTATATATATATATATATATATCAACCTAAGCAACATCTATGGAGTAATTATTGCACCCAAAGGGTAATATATTTTCAAAATTGAAAAGTTTTACAAAGACCTTTTGTGTTAATTTGTTTTATTAAATGAAGAAAATCGTCTTGATGAAAACCTATCGATAAACGGTGTTCCAGGACAAAAATCATGCATTTTGATATTTTTTTCATATGAAAATCATTATAATGGTTTATAAGACAAGATAATAATCATGTAGTCTTTTTTTACTATATTTTACGATAAAATTTTCAATCTTAAACAATTGTTTTTTCTTAATTATCAACTCCACGCACAGTAAAAATAAAAATAAAAAGAAAAGGAAAATAATGGATAAAAAAATGGGGGAGTTGTGTGGGGGATGGGGGGTATTGACGAAAACGTCGTGGGGTGAGCTACAACACACACTTAACTACTAATAAATTATTATTTATATTGTAATCTATTAATTACTCCCGTGTCCGTTTATAAAAAACAAAAGAAAAGAAAATAAATTTCACTATACAAGGGTTTACACTAAAAATAATGCATCAGTAAAAGCATATAAAAGAAAATAAAATTTCACTACACAAGAGCGTATACTAAAAATATGCACATTAATAAAATCATATATATATATATATACATTTCATAACAAATTTGATATGATGGGCACCCCACATGGGCACCAGGCTGACGTGGCAGCACCAAGAAGTGTCACGTCAGCCTGGTGCCTATGTATGATGCCCACTGTATCATTTCTTTATTTCATAACAAATTTGATATAATGGACACCCTATATGGGCATCAGTCTGACGTGCTAGCACCAAGAAGTGCCTCGTCAGCTGATGTCTCAAATTTGATACGATGGGCCCCACATGGGCACCATGAAAGTCCTTTTCACTAGACGGACAAATGTATCAAAATGCATCACCCATAGGCCATAGAGAGGTATAAATCAAGATGGTCATTCGTACCAACTTAGCAATGTAATATTTTTCAAATGGGAATCACTCGGCAAGTTTGAAAATTTATCCAGTTTCTTTGACTGCTGACGTCTATCGTCTACTCTAGGATTCAATTATGTCCTTTAAAGGCATAATATTAAAAGCCAATATCTATTGAGTTTCCAAAAATAATAAATATGAACGGGCATTTTTATTATAAATATCACCAATACCCCACGCCAGTTACTCGCAAGGAAAATCCTGCCTTTTTTCGCAACCACTTCGTGTAAAATATCTATTTCTTCTCCCTCTCGGGTCCTAACAACCATAGATAGTGCTCGGAGAAACTGGCCAGTTGAGTAACTGTAAGATTCTTGCTTCTTCTGTTATTTCTGATTTGGTTTCAGCTTCGTGCATTGTATGAACTTGGGACGACCTTTTCTTAAAGTTGTTTTTTTTAGCTGATTTTGATTATGTTGGAGTATGATTTATGGGTTTTTTTCCATTTGGGAAATGGTGACTCGTCTGCTTGGAATCATGCATTTATTTCAGTGCTGATTTTGTATTTGGGAATGCGTGGAATCTTATAAAACGTTTGATACTCTTTGTCTGATCGCTTTGTAGATTAATTGTTCGTGATAATTTTGAAATACTACAACGAGTGTGGAATGATACAATTTGGATCGGCATTATGCTGAAATCAAATATTTGGACGGCATTTTAATATCACGAATACGAATTGATTCAGATATTTTGTCCGTTCGAAACCGCTGCTAAATCATTATCTGCTTAGATTACTTTGCTTATTCGGAATGTTTCAACCTTTTAATTTCAGTTTTCTAGGCTTTACTGGGACGAAGAATGGCGAGAGTCCCCGTGTATTTTGTCGGATTTTTGGCGTTGTGCTGCTGGACAGCAATAGCTAATGCAGAGTATACGATTTACAAAGATCCCAAACGACCCGTTAATGATCGCATCAAGGATCTCCTGGGCAAGATGACCTTGGAGGAAAAGGTAGGCCAAATGACGCAAATCGAACGATCTGTTGCATCAACCGACGCCATGACGAAGTACTATATAGGTTCGCATCATTGCAACCTTGTCCTCTATATGAACTCATGTTTTACTCCAACTCCTCGATCGATGAACAAGTTTGGATCTTGGCTTTGGTGCAGGAAGCGTACTGAGTGGTGGAGGAAGTGTTCCGGCCACACAGGCATCCCCTGAGGCCTGGGTGGACATGGTGAACAGCTTCCAGAAGGCCTCATTGTCGACCCGGCTTGGAATTCCGATGATATATGGAATCGACGCGGTTCATGGACACAACAACGTGTATAAGGCTACAATTTTCCCCCATAATGTTGGCCTTGGAGCGACTAGGCAAGTGACCACACAGTTCTACTTCTTACTTTCTTTGTTTTCCTTCTTGTTATCTTTGCAAAGATGAATATATTCTATTCCTTTTGGAGATTTTGACGGTAATGATCGTGTGAACTGTTCATGTAAACTGAAGTACAAAGAAGAACTTCAAAACAAAGTCAAGCAAGCCAATTTGTATAAGAATTTTTTATTTGAAGCTTTTAGTTACAGCAATATGTGTTTGATATCGACAGGGATCCTGTCCTGGTCAAGAAAATTGGAGCTGCGACTGCTCTTGAAGTCAGAGCTACTGGCATTCCATATATATTTGCACCTTGCATTGCGGTAACCAGTCTAGTGTGATTCATTCGTTATAAATTTGAAGGATTGTGATAATAAAATCATATATACCGAGTTCACTTCCTCAAACAGGTTTGCAGAGATCCAAGATGGGGTCGATGTTACGAAAGCTACAGTGAAGATCCCTCTGTGGTTCGTTCCATGACTGAGATGATACCTGGATTACAGGGAGATATACCTGCAAACTCTTCAAAAGGAATTCCCTACTTGGCTGGACAGTGAGTTTCTCTCTTAAAATCTTAGCCCCTCGCCACTTGTATTTATTTGGCTTAGAGTATTGCAAAAATTTGTACATGTTAGAGAATAAAATTGTTGGGATATAAGATAAATTAATTCAGCGGAATTTCACAATAATATAACTAACAAATTAAATAAGATGGACACCGATAGTTTTAGTTGTTCACTTCAATGTTGGATTATGTCTACTCAAAACACTAAAGGAGATTAAATTTTTTTTAATAACAATTTGAAGATACAAACACTACTCTCTCGCTAATCTTATTCCTGGCAGGATAAATATTCTTTTAGAAATTAATCTATCAATAATCCTCTAAATCACTTCTATGATTTTATATTTGTAGAATTATGTTTTTGTGTGATTTCACGATGATTTATGTTTACAGAAGTGAGTAGTTATGTTTATAGAAGTAAGGATTCATGTTTTTCACGTGATTTTGGTGAATGAACTGAGTATTTATGAGTGAAGTTTAATATAAAAAACACAATTAAACTTAATCAAACCCACTATTTTATATTAATCTACACGTATTTTTTAAAATTTTTTATTTAAAAAATGGTGGGCCAAGTTATTTATCAAATATCCATTATTATTGTTTAATGTGTAAGAAGAAAATTTTATGCGACACTTCGCTGGAGGTTAACTAATGGCACAACTCTCAAGGGAAAGTGACTCCTTTTGGAATGTTGCAATAGGTCTGACTAGTGTTATGGACCACAAGTCCACCGTGTTAAGCAAATAGATTGGGTAGATAGAATTTTGAAACTGCTAGAAAAAGTTGCGTGTGTGTCTTTCTTGGTGAGGTGTGCCGAGTGAGTGGGCCAATTTGGTCAAGCAGAAAGAGACGTGTATGTCTTGTGGGCCAATCTCTTTCCAAGATTCGACGCCCATCAATTTATATTACATACATCGCGAAGTACGTAGATATATCTTTTTCTTTTTGAGACATCTTGATATTCAATCAGTCCCCAATTTTCTGAGATTCGACAGGTAAGTACTGGGCCGTTCTTTATTAGCATACTATTATTACGATTAATAGTCAAAATTTAATTTAGACACAAGAGGTTTTAAGAAAACGCTCATAATTGAGTAGCATTTATCCGTGGCAGCTATGTCTGACTTATTTTCGTATTGTTATGTTTGTCTTGTCTTGATCAGTAAGGAGGGCAAGACAGACAATGGCTTGTCTAGGTCGGTTTTATAAATGGATAAAATAATATATTTGATAAACTGTGTGCAAAATTGTACATTTTTTTTGTATTGACGAAAAAGAATTAGATAGGATAATAAAAAATTAAACTAATAAAAGCATGTAATGAAGAAAAAGGGATTTTCATTTGTCAGATTAAAAAGGTGGTAAAATATATTAAATAACTTGTGAAACATAACCTCTTTGGAAGTTTATTGATTGTCCATACGATTAATCATGTTTTGTGTATGTGCTTTTGGTTCAGGGATAAGGTAATAGCATGTGCGAAGCACTATGTTGGTGATGGTGGAACCACAGAAGGTATAAATGAGAATAACACCGTAGCAACCAGGCATGGATTGCTTAGTATTCATATGCCAGCATACAACAATGCCATCATCAAAGGAGTTTCGACTGTCATGATCTCATACTCGAGCTGGAATGGGGTAAAGATGCATGCTAACCGCGATCTTGTCACCGGTTTTCTCAAAAACACTCAGAGATTCAGAGTATGATCATCGGAATTATCTACGAGTCTAACGTCATGGCATATAGCTTTAAGTGAATGAACTAAGACCGGTTATGTTTGTGCATGAATCATTTCAGGGATTTGTGATCTCGGATTGGCAAGGAATTGATCGAATCACTTCGCCGCCTCATGCCAACTATACCTTTTCTATCCTAGCAGGAGTTACTGCTGGCATTGACATGGTATCATTTGGAATTTGTTGCTTGATGCGCCTATGGATTTGGCCGGTGTGAAGTTTATACTGATTTGCTATCATATATATATATGTATGTATTGCAGATCATGGTTCCATATAATTATACAGAATTTATTGACGGCCTCATCTCCTTGGTGAAAAGTAACCACATTCCAATCAGCCGAATTGATGATGCCGTGAAGAGGATTCTAAGAGTTAAATTCACAATGGGTCTTTTTGAGCATCCGTTGGCTGATTATAGCAAGACCAAGTACCTAGGAAGTCAGGTTTGCTCGAAAATTCAGTCTATCCGGGTCCTCCAAGAATTTTTTTTTCAAGTTTCTATTTACAATCCATGCTTAAATATGACAGGAACATCGAGAGCTGGCGAGAGAAGCTGTAAGAAAATCTCTTGTTCTGCTTAAGAATGGCGCATCTGCAGACGCCCCAGTGTTACCACTTCCTAAGAAGGCAAAAAAGATACTTGTTGCTGGCACACATGCTGACAATATTGGTTACCAGTGCGGCGGCTGGACCATTCAATGGCAAGGACAGAGTGGCAATATCACGTCTGGTAAATGCAACAACCCTTTTATATGTCCATCTCTCTATTCAGACATTTACATCGGTGGGTTTTTAGACCTTTCTGTTAGCCATAACGGGTGGGTTCTACAGACATTTTGAATTTTCACATGGCCAATGTACGTAAAGGAATCCGACTATATATGATAAAAAATGAAGGACAAATACCAATAAAAAAATCCTACTTAGCCATGTTTTCTTGATAATTGAAAAATAACATCGTCTATGATCAGGTACCACAATCTTGAATGCCATCAAGAACACAGTTGACCCCAAAACAGAAGTGGACTTCGTGGAGAATCCTGATTTAGGATACCTTAAATCCCATAAATTCGACTATGCCATTGTAGTAGTAGGCGAACCACCGTACGCAGAGACATTTGGAGACAACCTTAACTTGACACTTCCTGATCCGGGAACGAGCATCATCACCAACGTGTGTGGCTCGTTGAAATGCGTAGTCGTTCTTATCACGGGCCGTCCAGTCGTGATTCAGCCATACGTGGTTCAGATCGATGCACTTGTAGCTGCCTGGCTTCCAGGAACAGAAGGCCAAGGTGTTGCTGATGCTCTATTTGGTGATTATGGCTTTTCAGGCAAACTCCCGCACACGTGGTTCAAAACCGTTGATCAACTCCCAATGAACGTTGGGGACCGACATTACGACCCCTTATTCCCTTTTGGATATGGACTCACAACAGAAGCTGTCAAGGCTAACTAGATTTGCCACCTTTGTGATTGAGCCCGTTTGTAATGTTTATGTCGAGAATTTTAGCGCTGAAATTAAATGAAAAAGAAAATAAAGTTGACATTCTTGACGTTAAATTTATGCACTAAATATATTGATATATTCTCGAAATATTCTCATTAATTTATATATTAATATTATTATCTTTTTACATGTTATATATTTATAAATTTAGCAATATAATTATTTTTAATATTTGAATTCTTATTTATAATAAATTACAATGACAATGATGTTATTATTTATATTTGATATAAATTAGTGTAAGTACTTCTATTCAAATTTTAGTTATGTATTTCTATTTTGAATATGTTATTAATTTACTATATTTCGATTATGTGTTTGAATTTTAGTTGGAAAGTATCTTGGGCATTTATTATTGTTAAATAAATATTTAAAAATTAAAAATAAAATAGCTTTAAATTAATTTAGACAAAAAACACAAAAGGTAATATAAATAAAAACAGGAATCTATTTCAATATATAATAGATTAGTACAATTAATTAATAACATTTTAATTTTTTTCAATTAAAAAATATTTATCAAACAGTTCTTATTTTAACAAGAAATAAAATATATATATATAAAAAGAAAAGACTATTGCACAAAATATGACGGGGCTGCCCTGTTTCGGTAAGACGGTACTGCCCACCAAAATAGCGCAAACCCATGATGTTACTTTTACTACTAAAAACTTTTAAAAATGTTTTATCTTCTCATTTTTTTAAAAAAAAATTAAAACTAAAATTAAAGATGAAAGACGTGCTACTGATTTTGTGTTCATTCAATTTGATGCGGTTCCGAAAAACCAAATATTTAAATTATTTGATTAATGTTAATAAAAACCACCCAAATGCTGTCACTTAAGAGATTTGTAATAGTTTACAAGTTTTTTTTACCAAGTATTATTAACTCTTACGTAGATAGGATCATGGGAGAAAATGATTTGTTCATGCAATCATCTGGCGGGAGATTGTTTTCGATATACCGCACAGAACTAAAACCGTTGTTAATCCGTTCGTTATTTCATGATATATTAATATCCATAAGAATGAAAGTAGCATGGATTGGCAGACTACACTAATTTTTCTAAATGAAATGGAGCCATAAACATATTTAGAGATTGGAGAAATAGTTGAGTTCAAGACTCTATCCCACTTTTCATGGGGCATTCCATGTCTTCTCTCTTTATTTGCAGAAAGCCGCGACCAAACCAAAAGAAAAAGGAGAGAGAGAGCCTTCTCGTGGGGAAGTTCTCTCGTTCCGTCTCTTCTCCTCCTACCGTTTCTGGAATTCTTCAAAATGAATGATCTTTTGACGGTAAGTCTATATATATATACACACACACACACACACACACACACACACACACGTAGAAACACACACACACACACACACACACACACACACACACACACACACACACACACACACACACACACACACACACACACACACACACACACACACACACACACACACACACACACACACACACACACACACACACACACACACACACACACACACACACACACACACACACACACACACACACACACACACACACACACACACACACACACACACACACACACACACACACACACACACACACACACACACACACACACACACACACACACACACACACACACACACACACACACACACACACACACACACACACACACACACACACACACACACACACACACACACACACACACACACACACACACACACACACACACACACACACACACACACACACACACACACACACACACACACACACACACACACACACACACACACACACACACACACACACACACACACACACACACACACACACACACACACACACACACACACACACACGTAGAATCATTATTGTCCAAGGTGGTGTAGCTTTTTAATCAGCTCGAGATGAAACAAAAGGATGTCATTTCGATTTGGTGCCCCTTTTTCCTCCATCTTGAGTTGTATGGCATTATAAGTGGATCAGGTTGCTGATATTGTGTGGAATATGCTGCTAAATGAAAAGTATCCCTGATTTGTATATCTTTTATGTCTCTTCACAGGAATCTTTTGTGATCCCTCGGGGTTATGGCAATAGAAATAAAGATATTGAAACTGGAATGCAGAGATCAATGAATTCAGGGGAACTGGGCCTCGAAAATTTTTTTAAGCAGGTGAGTCATTTGTTTCTTTGCTGTTGATATTCTCCTGTTTTATTCGGTGGCTAAACCTTTTGGACTTTGGAGTCAAGAATTCATGCTTGTCTGATTCTTATTAAAACCAATGTTTTGCCTGCTTATTTTATGATAGGTTCAGGAAATTGAGAAGCATTATGAAAAGCTCAAAACTTTACTGCAAAAGCTTCAGGTGTGAGGTTCTGTTCTTCAATTTTGTCATCTTTTCCACTTTGGGGAGTTATGCTACTTCAACCACAGAGTTATCCACCTCTGAGAAAAGAGATGTTTTATAAGATCAACGGAAAAATACTCTAAATGAAAAACTTGAACAAGATCTGCTATTGAAACTGATATTTATAGAAATTCCTCAGGTTCTTATCTCGGAGTGCATATAATTTTTAGTGGCGGCAATACGGATCTTGATTGAATTTAAACTTTTGGCTGGCCATGCTAAGCTGATATTTTGGGCAGTGTCCCTAATTTGCCAGTGGGCAGTTTCAATGTCTCCGAAGTATAGCAATATTTTTGGCTTGACTCTCATCAATATAAGTTCCATAATATGTTGGCAATATAAGAGATTGATAATGTTTTGTTTTCTCCATTTCAAAATGGGCTACTTTTTTTTTATATCAGTCAAGCGTCTTCAAGTCCGACATGATAGCTGAATTTTGAGAGCTGCTTTTAATTCCCTTTATTAAAATATATGGATACAATTTCACAAATTTTGTGGCTGTTTTGTTAAAGATAATGTTGTTTCACCTCATTCTCCTCCTCCTCCTTTGTTATGCTTCCACAATCTGTAGGACTAGATCTGTAACAGTTGTAATCTTGACGATTTTGTTTGTGTTCACTTCAGGAAGCGCACGTGGAATCAAGGGCCGTTACAAAGGCTGCTGCAATGAAAGGTAGATTGCTTTCCTTTTTCTGAAAGTTCGTTGGCATTGTTGCAAGAATGGGTTTATCTGGAATTTTACAGCATCGACTTTTGGATATTAACATGATTGCAAAATAAAGTTCTGTCCTAGAAAGCTGATTTTCCAAAGGATCGGTTTTGTTTTTTTAAAAGAGTTTTAGTTTTGGACCTTATATTTGTATTACACATGTTTGTCCAACATATCATTTTGAGTCTCACCTTGTCATTATTCATTTTACACAATCTGAAGAAATCAAACAACAAATGGAGAAAGATGTGGACGAAGTTGGAAAACTTGCTCGTTCTATAAAATCAAAAATCGAGGTGCTTGACAAAGAGGTGAGGCTAAATGATATGTACCTAGATCAAGTTTGGTTTGCAAGCATGTTTCCTACTACTGCACTGACTTTTGTTTTTCATCTATTCTCCAGAACTTAGCCAATAGACAAAAGCCTGGATGTGGGCAAGGATCGGGAGTGGACAGATCAAGAACAGCAACAACAGTGTAACATGCCTTCCCTTTATGCTGTTCCGTTTTAATCTTTTCTATATGTTACTGTTTGTCCATTAGTGAGCATTGAAGATTGCCATACCATTGAGTGGTCTGTCATCTATATTTTAAATGTCCCCTTCTAACTATAACTATACAGAGAATTACCAAAAGTCACTGCATATGAAACCCTGTGCTGCGCATAAGAGATGATTGGCTCTATTTCCATTATACCAAGTTTCTATTTCAATGCACTTTTTGTCTTCTGCTTATGTTTTGGTGTACAAGGACAGACAGGAACTCATTGAATTCATTGTCTAAGCAAGAAGAACCACGATATGCATAAGCCATACGATGAATTTGTGGATTTGAAAGTATTCGACAATCAATGTAGAGTGATTATTATAGTCCTAAGCATAAAAAATATTATATGTTTGATGCAGGGCTTTGAAGAAAAAGTTCAAAGACAGAATGTCAGAATTTCAGGTACCTTGCAGTGAATTCCAAATCAACTTTTCTTATATTTCTCCAATTTATGAAATTCTCTTAATATATGTATGTTCTTGCAGACTTTAAGAGAGAACATACATCTGGAGTATCGTGAGGTTGTAGAGAGGCGTGTGTTCACAGGTGTGCTTTTTCTTTTTTATTCATATAGTCTAGAATAATCGAGTTGATCTCTTGTTTGATTGATTTTCAGTGACGGGCACTCACGCTGATGAAGAGGTGAAGTTCAATGGTCGTTCCACTTTTTTATTTTGTTTAAAACCATTTTAAAAGAAAGTTTTCTGAAACAATTTTTCCATCAGACAATAGATAGATTAATAGAGACTGGTGACAGTGAGCAAATTTTCCAGAGAGCAATCCGCGAGCATGGTCGAGGTCAGGTTGGTCTGCTGTTGCAACTCTTCTCTAACATAATTTTCCAGCCAGATATAGGCAGCACTCATTTGTCTCGACGATGGAAGAATATTTCTTGAGCATTTTCTGAACTCTCTTCCTTAAGTTGTTCTTGATTAGCTTTGACATAGGTCCTAATCTCTTCGGAACTGATCATATGCAGTAAGTCATATTGGGAAATTTCGTTGCAGGTGATGGACACTCTCGCGGAAATTCAAGAGCGCCATGATGCAGTCATAGAATTGGAGAGGAAGCTTCTTGCCTTGCAGCAGGTATGATGGATTCTTACTATCTACAGTCGTTGCCATCTGACATTATTGGATAACACAAATCAACTCTAAAGATTTGAGCAAATAGAGTAGGCATATAAATTTGGACATCCACTTTCACTTGACTGTCCTTTACAAGTAAACGTGTGCATGCACTGGCAAGAATCCTGCAGCAAAGGTTGATAGTCATTTCCAATATGGGGAGAAAATTTTTGCAGTGTTTCATTTGTCTCACAGATATTCCTGGATATGGCGGTACTGGTGGATGCTCAAGGCGACATGCTTGATAACATAGAATCACAGGTACAGGAGACCTCAAAATTTCTGCCATAACTTTGGTTTCCTCTAAAACACACATTGTTTTTGTGAAATATCTCAGGTTTCGTCTGCTGTTGATCATGTGCAATCTGGGAATAAGGCCCTTCAGAGGGCTAAAAGCTTGCAAAAAAGCTCAAGGAAATGGATGTGCATCGCGATCCTCATTCTTCTCATTATGGTTGCAATCGTTGTCGTGGGCGTACTCAAGCCATGGCAGGAAAACGCTGCATAGCTCGCCATCCTGCATGCTGTGTAATGTTACTAATGTATATTTGCAGAATATATATATATAATGTGGCACTGCTGTGGACACCTGGTGATGTTCCACTTCCTGGTGTTGGCACATAACCCGGTGCGCCCACATATGTCCACAGTATATATATATATGTGTAGCTGAGAATTGTTTTTTCCTACGCTAGGTAGGTCACTCGGTCAAGTCCTAAATCTTCACGTGTAATTTTATATCTAAAATTCAAAGTTTTTCTTTAAAATGGTAGGCTACTTTTATGTTTTTATAAGTTCAATTGTTTTAAATTTGTGGCTCGCCTTTAACTTGAGAATATGGTTGAAAAGAAAAACATTAGTATCTTAAAGCTGAGGAGCCGTGATAGACTCAAAACAAATTATATTCAAACATTATTCAATAACGGGTAGAGTTTAAGAACTTTGATTATAAATGTATCAGTTTATTTGAACTATTACATAAATGAGTTGTATCTATATACATATATAATCGTGTTAATAAGATTATGGCAACAAATCAAAAAATAGGAAGCCTGACATGGCTTCTTCGAAGCCACAACTCAAACATAACCATGTAAAAGGCATCAAAATCAACTGGTGAATGGTGCCACTGGAAATGCTTCTGCACCTTCATCACATGATTCTGTAACTTCAAGTACTCATCGAAGCTTATTTTTTGAAGTATCTCCTTGAGAAACGGGATATCCACTGCTGCAACAATCACAGAGAATCTGTTCCAATTCAAGATATCAGCGTAAGGAAGGTCATAGTGATCTGCTAGAATCACCGGCACACAGCCGTAGTACAATGCATCCCCTATTCGTGCTGTGTTCACTTCAAATCCTTTAGCGTGGATGCAGTATTTGCTACCCAGAAGGGCTTCTGAATACGGCGTTTTGAGGCGGGACCGATGGACCAAGATGTTGGTGTCATGTTCCCAGTGTTCAACCAAAGCCTTTCGCACCCGAGAGTTCATTGCTCCAGCATAGAAGGCAAGATTTTTCCTGCACGTGCGCTATTTTATGTCAAAAAAACAATAACTTGGTAGTTAAAACATGTATGGATTGGCGAAGCCAGAAAGAATGATGCATGTGAGTTTTATAGTTTTCCTATCAGCTATGTGATTAGTTAAGATTGTTGGTGAAACAAAACGATACCTTTGTGATGGCAAACGAACCGGGGGCTTTCCTTTCCTCGGCCAAATCTGAGGTATCGAAGCATCTTTATGAGCAATATACCCCTGCAAAAAGTAGCTCGAAGAACACACGACCTGGATCGCATTCAACTTCACTTCCACCGCTTTCTCCGTAGCTGATCTGCCGACGGAGTGACAGGCGACGTAGAAGTGATCGGCCCCGCCGGTTCGATTCCAGTAGGGATAATCCCTGCTGATGTTTCGAACGTAATTTTTGACGAAATCTTTTATCCCATGAACCCCAATCCTCTTGTCATGCCTCAGGCTGGCGATCGAAAATGGCAAGTAGAAGAGGTCTGCCTCTGAAGGATCGTCTGTGAGGAAATGGCTTCCCAAAAGGGATTTCTTGAAGTAGCTTTCGCTGGCGTAGTTTCCGCCGGGATCAGAATCCACGGAGACCAGCACATTGGCGAAAGGGTCGTTCCTTTTGTGGGGATACCAGAAGATTTTCAGGGTTCCGTTCATTTCACTGTACTCCTTTATAAATCGACGTCGGTCGTGGAATACGTCGTCCTTTTTCTCCATGCTTCCTGTCCCATAGTATTTCCAAGTTGCAAACTCAGAATTTCTTCCAAGGGTTATCTCAAAGTTTGAGGGGTAAAAGAATGAATGACATCAACTTAGAGGATCCAAATTGAAATTATAACAATTATAAAACTAAATACTAAAGGATCGAGCAAAAGGACCAAAACAATAATTTACCCTGATCGCTAATTTTTTTTATTTCTTACCATCGGTTGATCTATTTTGAAATTTCTCTCACATTCAATATTTATATATGGATGAATAAAATATGTCATGAAAAAAGGATTTAGGCTTGTTAATGTGAACCCCCACCCCCCTCCAAAAAATAAAGTAAAAATGGGTAAAAAAAAATACCCTGGTTTCTAAAGAACATGATTTAGATATATCTAATATATTTTTCTACGAAGCGTATAGTACTTGATCGACATACATTACCATACGTTGGAGAAGTCGAAAATATTGTATAAAGAAGTGCTTGTCATAGGAGATTACTAATTGTTATTATTTTACTTGCATCTAGATTATTTAAATCATTTTGGTAATTGGAAAAAAAATAATGAAACAGAGATAAGCATACTGTATAGTTAAAATGATAGAGACATGTTACCAATACAATAGAAATATTTAACACGCCTCTTGACCAGTCACCATTGCCCTCGTGTTAATGAAATAGCGACAACAATGTAATCATTGAGAAATTATTATGCGACACAGTACAATATATTATCTTATATTATTGTATTAACGGAGTGAATAACGCCCATTTAACTTAGCAAACCCCATTGCTGACATCATGAAATTGAACTTGCTAGAATTGGGGAGACGTCATAATCAAATTCCATTAAAATTCGTTAAAGTCTTTTGCTTTGGACATTATCCACGATATTATATATATTTAAATTTTTCGTTTTTTTCTCATCGAATGTATATTGATGAAATATACGTATATACAAGAAATGTCAAATTACTTGCTAAACACAACTTCAATTTTGTCAAACTCTCTCTCATATAACCTATCTAGGCACCATTTATATATGGGAACGGATTTGATTATGGTTATATAACTAAGGCAAAGTAACAAATATGGATAAAATTAATCTAAACAAGTACATCGATGACTTGGATAAAATTAAGTATACCACAATAAGAAGGATAATCACTGATATACGGCGTCGATCAAATAAATAAGCAACGAAATTAATGATGTGAAAGAGAATTGTTACCCGTTGGGTCAATTTTTACAGCCTTTTTACGCCATTGATCCCTCTGAAGATCACCTCCAGTATTACCGCCAAACAGAACAGGGCTGGCCGGTTCTGTTACTCCGGCAGATTCTTGAGAACCCAAATCTGCGGTCGTTTTATTTGGAGGTGATTCGTGATCATGATCATCTGTTCTTATGTGTGTTCCTCGTTCTGAAACCTGTGTGATTGAGTGAGGGTACTTGAGGTTTGGCAAGTCAAGGAATGGTTTTGCATGGAAGCGGGTGCGGTCGTCGGATGGGATGATGTTGTTGTTGAGTTTGGGCGCAGAAGAAGAGTGGAAAAAGATGAGAAATGGTGTGGCGAAAGCTAATAGGAAGGGGAGGAAGATTAACGAAGATGGCCCTTTGGATGAATCTTTTCTGAGGCGGCGAGAGAGAGAGGTGTTGAAGAAGACGAGACGCTGTACACTGGAGGACGACGCCATGGGAGAACAAAGACTTGAACAAAGGTTGGGACTATATGGGTGTCCAATAGTCAATACAAAAATACATTACTTTATTATTACTATATATATATATATATAAATGCACAATTTATTACGTGTAAATCGAATTTTGGATAGTTTTCTTTTATCTTTTTAATTAAAAATAAGCATTTCACGTTCGTAACATGTAATTTAAATTTTAAACTATGAGCGACATGTTTGGTCAAATATATTGAACGAATGCTTCTTGGAGCTTGTAGAGGAGCATATGCAGGCGAGGTCGTAGCATTTTAACATTAATTTTGAGATGAAGCAGGTAATTAATAAAAGCTGCGGATCCAAGAAATATATGAGTTTGATGCACTAAAAATTAATTTGAGAGAGAATTTCTACCTGTGATTTGGAGGTGAGCTCCCACACTAGCGCGTGCGGAACACTGCCGAGCTGCTAGCCAATTATCTAGGAAACAACTAAAATATCTAACAATAACGTCTGAGCTCCGACGTCCCCTGCGATGATCAATTCAGGCACTAACGGCTAAGGAATGTGACAGATCAGGTGCCCGAAAACATATTGAATGCAAAGTAAAACAACCCAGTAGGTTTTAAACCGGAGTTATCTTGAGATCAAATTAAGATCATTAAATTCCTTGAAGGTTATATAAAACCCGAGTTCGATGGTTATCTTGATATCAAAATAATATCATCAGGCAATTTTTATCTGTATAGTTAAAATCGATGCATAGCTAAGGAAAATGAAGTATTTCTATTTTTAAAATTATTAAGGTCGTATAATAAAGTATTTAAGGTGGCCAACAGAATAAGAGCTACGGATCTCGTGGATCGAATATTCCTGTTTTTAAAGATAAATCTAAATGATTGACCAGGTGAGTCCAAACCGGGCCTAGATCGACAGGCAGGACCCAAAAAGTCTACGAGTTTTTATTTAGGCATAGATCGAGTTCGGGCTGATTTCGGGATTACCCGACCCATGGCCAAGTCCACCAATGAGCCAGGGGAACTAGCTAGGCCAAACGAATGGGGAACTTGGCCAAAGAGAGCACAATTAATAAATCGTCTAGTGGAATGTCTTCTCAATTGATTTCATATATGATGTAACCGAATTTTGTTCAGTCAATGAGCTATCATCACGTGAGATTTATCAGGTCGGGAGGTCGGGTTGTCAGTCCTCAGGTTTCGGGCTGAACTTTTCCTAAAATATCCTGCAAACACAAGAGCTGGTCAAAGGACGTCGGGTGATGTCCCGACGAAGCCTCTCCGATGCTTAAATTATAATGAGTGTTCGAGAGTAAAGAGTATATATTGAATAGAGGGAATGAATTTGCTGAATGAATAGCAAAGTGGTTGGATATACCTGTCAGGTTAATTATGAATTAGAGTGGGCTCAGCAGACCTGTCATGTACTTCCATCTACCTCCTGCAGGTAGGGATGGTTTCTACCGTACTTGTCAGTATGTTAATCATGAGTTCATCCAAGAGGGCCAAGTTGCTCATGTGAGATCGCTATACAAACAAAATCATGTGTCCTGTCGTTGGGAAATGAGGATATGTTAATTGCAGCTCGAGATCCCGAGGTGATCAAAGGGGCCTAGATGGTAGGTTATTAGCAGTACTTTGAGAGGAACACCACCTCGGGTCCCGAGGTGGTACCAATTAGTAGTATCAATATATATGTTTGAGTTTGGTGATCATATTTTGATTTATATAGACCTAGAGGATTAAAAATAAACAAACATGTCATACTATTAGCCGGCTATGTTTTTTTTCTTTTTTTTGGTTGAAATAACCGACAAATTGATGGATATTTTTTTTAAGCAGTTGTCAATTATTTTGTTATCGCCAATCGCCACATTGAAAGACTCGAACCTTATGACAAAACTTACATTTTATAATAAATTTGATTTCTTTAATTAATTTGTACGATTCAAATCATATATTCCGTGGATTACAAGATTAATATGCAAGTACAATAACGAGGGTAGTCATGTTTTATCAAAGATTGTTTAGTTGAAATAATTTAATCTATACAGTAATATTTGTATAAGCGTGTACGCCATCATGAGCTTAATGGAAATGATTTGTTGATAACGAGATACGATTATTTACTAATTAAGGCATGAAGTGTTAGTTTAAATAATCATTCTGTAACTGTAAAAATAAATATGAAGAATAATATAGAGTAACATTGCTCTTAATATATTATTTCTATTTCCGGATCGTGTGATCTTAAATTTATATGGACTCCATGTATATTTAAGCTTATGGTTTTTCAGTTGAAATTCGAATAAAATTTTCCTGGCCAAATTGTAATTAACAGCTCTCACAATTATTAAAAATATGGATTACTTGTCTCCAGGGACACAGGCGAGTTGGTAAGATTTGGGGTGATGTGGGAAATGCCTTCCCCGGCTCCACAGGTTCGATTTTCTTGTGGAGCATATTTCCCACTAAAATATTGTTGGGATATGCTATGGGAATTACTCCGTTATATTGGTCATCTCCCTCGGGCCCCTATTTACTCGCGCATATCCCTCAATTTACCACCTATATGGATCAAGGGGCATCTGATACAGAGGTTAGCCTATTAATGTGTTAACTTTTAGAAAAAAAAAATGGATGACTTACCTATATTTTTCAAACACTGTTCTCTACAATTATTGAAGGCCTTCTTGGAAATTCCATTGTTGTCCTGAAATGGCTGAAGTATCCTTCTTCATCATTCAATTTTTTTAGAAGGTTGACTAGATCGCATCCACCAACACCATGTGATAATTTTATTATTGGAATTCTGAACTGAGGGTTTATTTAATCACGGAAATCTTGGGTTTGAAAATTTTAATTACAACCAAATATCGCAATCTTATTTAAAATAGTTGTATTATCTGTGCTATATTATAATCTATATGGGGCCTAGTAACTAATTTAGGGTCATTGTAACTTTTGAAATGACATATCTAAAAAGAATATCATAAAACTATTTCCAATTTTTTATTGTAATATCTTCTCTAGATGTTTCACAAAAATATTATTTAGTATAAATATATTCGTTGCCTCGCAGCTTTCTTTTTCTTATGTTCACTTTTTTTATACACTCGACACATTTGATGTCGTTCACTATTTTAATTGCATAACTGAGAAGACATGTATATATATATAGATGTATATATATATTCGCATATTTGTCGAGCCATGAAATAATTGGAGCATTTAGAGGCACTACAACGACTTAATTTTAACAAGTCAAGCTGCCATGTGCCTAAATAACTTTATTCTTGATGGATAAATAAATACTTTTATTGAAAGTTTTTAAAATTCGATAATTTGGGACAATTAAATTTGATATCGTGGGTCTATTATGGACATCTGGTGATGTGACAGCACCAGGAAGTATCATATCATCAGATGATCATACAGATATCCACAGTAGGTGTCCACAATTTCAGTTTTTTTATGACAATATGTTTGTTTGAAGTTGTATTATTTCTTAATTTTATTTAAAGTTTCATCTCCAAAAATATATATAGTACATATTTTATTTATGAATAAATAGTAGATTTTGTTCAGTAATGTCAAATCATACTAATTATAGTTCATCTAATTACCCAAATCGAGAGTACACCAAATTTGCCAAATTAGGGGGAACTGTATTTTATCATTCTCACGGAATATGGAAAAAAGCATAAAAACAACTACTTGCAATTAAAGATTTTTCTAGACCCATGTGTTTCAAAATCTAAGTCGTGTGAATCGATCTATCCATTTAAAAAAATGTTCCAACCTATTCGACCAGTTTCAATAGATAAAACTATGGATATAATAGATAAATATATGTTTAAATTTTTTATTTAAATATCGAAATATGCGTAAAGACAAAAAAGTAATGTATTTTCAATTCTGATCAAAATTTGAAAAATATAAAAACTTTTTTTTAAATGGTAAAATCGGTTGAACCATCCGTGGTCAAACTGATTGAACTAGTTCACCCCAGACTTGTTCTTATAGTTGGATTGACTTGTTTTGACCAATTTTAATCGATCGAACCGATAAATGATTCCTGCGTCGTGCGTGGATCTGATCCATTGTCAATTTGTTTATGAAAACATTGCAAAATGGTATAACTTTGCCTTTTTTTTTATTAGTCTTTTCGCATGTTCAAACTACGAATTTTTCAAGATGATTATCAATTTATAAAGAACTTATAAATCACATGGCACTTTAATTTGGTCCCCGTTCTTCCTATAGTGCTACAGCCTTCATGCTCCATCGTTTTCAACTTTCTTCATTGCCCTTTCATGCTTTCCAATCTTTCTGGCACCACAACATTCAATAAATTGAATGATCCGAGAGTTCTATTATGTCTGAAAGGGACCATTTGTTAAGTTTTCATTTAATGATTTAGTATTTTGCTGTTTAAAGTTTCTTATAGTCGTCTCCTTGCATCTGTATTCGTTCTAGATGGCATTATTCCGAACATCTTCGATATGTTACAGCATTTACTCTGAAATTTAGTTACCTAAAACATTTTCGTTAAAAGAATTCTAATATTTGTTTTTCACATAATTATAAATGACTTGTAGTGTTTGTTTACTAAGACAGTTTTAAGTACTTGAAAAAAAACTTTTTTAGAAGCTAGAAATTGAGTTTTTCTAGCTTATGCCTCCACCCCTGACTTAAAATTTAAAATAAAAAAACTTTACAACCCAACTATTTGAAGTTCTTTTCTTTTATATCCAAACTTCTTGAATTTTGTATGGACTTATCCACGTCATAGCCCAATGCAATCTATCCGCCCACTTAAAGAAAAGCCCGACTCGAATTTTAATGAAGCTATAAATATCATGTTTCCCGAGTTTCGGTTCGAAAATTCGAAGCAATCTAAGGAAACGTTCGAATCTAGAAATCTTGAAGATCTATCTGCGTAATGAGATCAAACATTGTTTCTGAGGTGCGATTTTTCCCCTCCTCGAAGGCATTTTCTTGGAGTTTGCATTTGCAGGGAGTTTATTTTAACATAATCAACTGTTGCGGCTCTAGGGTTTGTAGTTGGCTGGGTTCAAGTGTGATTTAATTCAACTTTAGTCAACTTGGATCGTGTCTCGAATTTAGGGATTACTTCACTGATTTTGGAGGATAATGAGGGGAATTTTCGAAACATTTTATATTTTCAGCTTAAATCAATTGTGTGATGTCTTTGTGTCAGGGTTTTTCCTTTCCTTTTTGGCTAAATTTGTACGATCATTTTCTCATCTTCTATTTTCCTCTTTGGTCATATTCATCGATCAATATTAATTGTCGTTGCGTTTTTTTTTTTCCCGATTCGATTGATAAATTCCTTCGCTAGTATGGAGTTTTATGCACTTTGTTCCATGTGTTCTTTTAGGCTTTGGTGATTTTTTTAGCTATTTCTGTAGGCGGGGCTGTCAACTAGATTGAATCAATGGTGGGAAAACATTCCTTTTGTCACATCAGCAATTGTGGTTATTTGTGGAGTCATTTACTTGGTTTGTCTTTTGGTGGGATATGATTCCTTTGCCGAAGTATGTTTCTCGCCTTCTGCTGTTATTTCACACTTTCAAGGTAATATCAAATTTTCATTAAGCTGGAGTGCTCGACACTAGCACATTGCAATTTTAAGAGTCTTTGTTGTTCATTCTCTATACATGATCTAGTGGAAACAGTTAAGCTGATTTTGAGTGAGTTAATTCAATATGGAGTTTATGGAACATCTTGTACAAATTTCTTGTTTTCCAATGAGAAATGTGTTTGTTATTTAATTTTGGATTCATCACGTCTAATATCAATGAGTTTTGTATGTTATCAAAGATAAATAAAATCAGGTAAATATCACTGCTTTGTGTTAATGCTTCGGTAAGATTAGTGAATAGCTGACTAAATACAAAATGAGGTATTGTCAAAATTGATATAAATTTGTACTGTAAATAGAGAGATAACTTCAATTGTTTAGCATGAGGACGCTCTTTTCCTAACTTCTTAATTGAGGCCCTGAGTTTGGTTATATCATGCATTTTTCTCTTGATTCTTTTTTAACATGGCTCGGTGAAGTTCTTTCATGTCTTTCTTTTCGCTCTTTGGTTCCTTTTTGCAGTTTTCAGGATATACACTGCTATTATTTTTCATGGTTCTCTTCTGCACGTTTTATTCAATATGTTGGCGCTTGTCCCTATGGGCTCTGAACTGGAAAGAATTATGGGATCTATACGTATGCTGTACGTAATCATTCTATTGGCTACAAGCAATGCCATACTTCATCTTCTAATAGCTCTGGTGGGGACATATAATCCTTTTCATCTTTTTCCTTCTCTCATGAATGAGTGTGCCATAGGATTCTCAGGAATACTATTCTCCATGATTGTGATTGAGACAAGCCTCAGTGGAGTTCAATCCAGAAGGTACTTCTTAAGTAATGTCTGGGTAGTATAAGTTCCTGCATGTTGCCTCTGCCTCTTTTGTCTTTTTATTTAAGCATAAATTTCAGCTGAATTAACAAATATTAGTTAGACATCATGTTCTAAAAAAAGGGTAATTCAGACAGCCATAGACTGATCTCTCCTCTATTTGCAGTGTCTTTGGGCTTTTTAATGTGCCTGCGAAATGGTGAGTTACATTTACATTTAGAAGGTTTATTTAATATTTTTCAGATGAGATACACCTGATTATATCTCTGTGTGACAATTTTCATGTTTCAAAATTAAATCAGGTATGTATGGATCTTGTTAGTGGTATTTCAACTTCTTATGACAAATGTCTCTCTACTTGGACATTTGTGTGGTATTCTATCTGGATATGCATGTACGTTATCCAGCTTCTTTTTACCTGCATCCAATTGTGTGTCCTTGTAACTTTATTTTACAATAAGATTTTGTTTGTATTCCCTGATATCTTTTTCTGGCCTCAGATAACTTTGGTCTGTTCAACATCTTGATTCCTGGGACATCCTTCTATGCTGGCATCGAATCCTCCCCGTGGCTTGTAAGTATTATTTAACTTTTATGTTCCTGTCAAGTGGAAACTAAGATTACGGAAGTACGTTTCATTTCCTTTTTTGCCCAGGATTATGTTTTATTTTCCTCCCTTGTTGCTCAAGATTATGTTTCACTTCTATTGTGCATTTCAACTGCACCTTTTCTGCCTTGTTTGATTTGTGGTGAAACCTTACATGGATCTGTTTAAAATAGCTAGACTTTCTTTTTTATTTTGTAGTCAACTTGTGCTAGGAGACCTAAATTCATAGTCTGCTCTGGCAGTAATACCTCAGGTTACATTCCCACGCATTCAGGTCAAATCACAACAAGGTACACATACTTACCTTCTCTCCTGACATAAATCTCTGTCCGTTTTAGATCTCAGGTGAAAAATACCGTCTGACTTTGTTGTTGCTTTTAAAGTGATATGCTTTCTGGAAATATCTGGACAAATTTGTCTTCTTGGATGCCACAAAGAGGATCTTTTACTCAGGTATGACTTTGGACAAGCTGAATAGATTCCGGACAACAGTTTTCAAGTGTGCAGAATAGTAAGAAAAAGTTTACATTCTGGCACTGAGGCACGCAGATGTCCTTTAAATTTTTTAATTTATGACATCATTTTTTTTATATCATGCCGCACTCGTGCAAAATGAGGAAAAACTTGAGGACAATTGCGTGTCTCTGTCAACAGTTAGTATCCATAAAAATTGTTTTTTGAACCATGAAAATCAAGTGCAGCAGAATAAGTTTGCTAGCTTATGACTTTCTAGACGCAGACTTCTCAAGATAGTGATAGATTTCCTGGGAGAGGTAGGACACTTAGTTCTAACCTCAATCAGGCAACCTCTGCTGCAAATTCAAACTCAAGCTTACAAGCAAGACTTCTAGATGATGACAGTCATCAGATATCTACGACGATTGGTGGAGAACAGCAGAATTCGAATGGAAGGTGCAGAGAAGTTTCATACAACTCTATGCACTTTTTTTTTTTGGAAAGTTCTTTGAGGATTTGATGTTCGTTGAAGACTTCCCCTGCTATTCAAAGCTTATTTAGTCAAACAAACTGAAAGGATTTCACATTCTCTAAAGCGAGTAATTCTTATTCGAGAATGGTTTCCGAAGTGCTTGCTCCTATAGGATTTATCAGGAAAAATTACATGTTTGTGTCTAGTAGATGCCAAGGATCAATAATGGAGTATTTACCTTCATGGAATCCTCAATTCAGTCAGGGTTCTCAATAAGATCGAGTGATATTCAAAAGGATTAAATTCACTTTGGGCAGTTAAGAGTTAAAACACCATCTTCATCAATTTTTTTTAGGAAATAGTTGAAACTTAACTGTAGCTGGCTTGTTTTAATTCTTTATTTGCTCTTATATTGATGGTTAAGCATTCTGTCTGAATTCAAGTAATGCCTCCTGTTTTCTAATGATTTCCAATCACTTCATTCTTTAGATAAGATTGATTCCTATTTCCCTGATGGTATTTCAGGCTTCCAACTGTAAATAGTAAGGTGGAACCAACCCGAGTACAAGCCAATCAGGTTTCATCACAAATTTTAAACTTAAATCTTCCCATCTTTTATAGACACGAATATAGCTGATCCTCCTATTCATCCATGTAGAGTTCTGCCCCATCAGACCACGGTGTTCAAAAACTTGTTGCAATGGGATTCGAAAGGGTAATGGTTCCATTTCAATCAGATTAATATCCTATGTTACAAACTAGGAAAGAACTCTGAAAAAGACTTGCTTCGGATTGTTTCAGACACAAGTAGAAGTAGCTTTAGCTGCAGCTGATGGCGATCTGAATGTCGCAGTCGAAATTCTCATGAGCCAACAGGTATTAATTTATACGAATATTTCCTTCCTACTCTCAAAATTTGGCCTAATTTACTCTGGTATACGATCACAAGCAGGGATAGCCGGTAATAATTAAAAAGTCTCCACGAGATGTGTACAACGTCCCTGCAATGGTGGTGAAATTCTGACCCCTGTATTGCTGTCTGCCGCTGAAGAAACTTTTCCAGGATTGTATTTAGTTTGACATACTGTAAAAAAGTGTTTGATACACTGTGTTCCCGTACGGGAGTATGTTGTAAACACAGTTGATATAAAGCAAGCAGAGAAATATTCATATCCTTTCTACCTTGGGAGAGAACCAATATAGTGCCATAGATTTATGTTAAACTATTGTTTTGAATGATAACGAAATAATTTGAACAAGCTGTCAGAGTACTTTTTTTTTTTTCTGAATAAAGTAGAAATATTTTACGAACTGCAAAAATAAGGTAAAGTGTGGCATTTTTAAAAATGACGAAATCCAAGCATAAATAGATGACCTCTCAAATGTTTGGAGAAGTCAAATGCCATGGATCGTCCGGGTCGCCCAACGTCATCTTTTCCAACAAAGTTGCGGGCCCCAGCCTAGTTAAAACCTGGCTAGGATATATAAATGAGAGAATACTTTTTTACAAATAATTAAAAGTAACCAATTATTTTCGGAAAAACTTCTCTGATTTTTTAAAAAGGGTTTTGCATCAAAGAACCTTTCACATTATTTATCTCTGCTACATGTTTTTCAACTACATCCTTATGCTTTGGTTATGAATTGATGTGAAAATTAAAATTGGTTGACATTTTCATATACAAGAAATCAGAGAATCTGAAAAATTATATTCGAATGGATATATTTTATTGATCTGGACTGAATCATAGATAATTAAAATTCATTATGTGTCCTTTATATAATAACATTGTCAAAACTTGGTTTTTAGTTGAAATATAATTACATATTCAAAAAATTGTATTAGTAAGGTAAATCACACGATTTTTATGAAAAGTTAAAAAATGCTAGTAAATTTGATGGTGTAAAGTATGCATGTATGTGTTCTGGACTTCTGGTGGAAAAAAAATTTATTTAAAAATAAAGAAAGAATTGTGAACCGATAAGTGTACCGATGCAAATTTTTTTTAATAAATATGAAAGTAATGGGAGACTTTTCATTTAAAAAAAAATAAAAATCAATTCAAGTCCATTTGGGAAAAAATAAAATGAAAAAGGCACTCCCCTGGAAAAATGTCTTAACTGGAGGGCCTGCAAAATGAGACATGCAACTCCAACGTTGATGGGGTTGTCGGTCCTACATTATTTTAGAAATGCACACTCTTTGACCTTATCCTTCTATAAAAGACACCAGTGAAGAAATTAAGGTATGTGATTCAGGATTTTGACAACACGAAGGATATCAAATCAGATCGTTCATTGTATTTTTTTCAAAAATATCTTTTGTATCTATTTTGCTTCTTATTATTTGTTTTTTTTTTTTGGGTTTTTGGGAAATGTAGTTCCTATTTGCATTTTCTCGGATAATTGAGCTCCTGCCCAACGAGCTCAATACATTTGGAGCAAAGGGTTGTACATAGCATTGCTCAATTCTTGCACCATACGAAGCACACTTGATGCAATGAATTGCAGACGAGACCGAGTGAAGGATTATGTAGGGGTGTCAAATTTGGACCCAACCCGATAACCCAACCCGAACCCACCCGAAAAAAATCAGGTTCGGGTTGAGCCATTTCGGGTTGGTTCGGGTTCGGGTTGGGTTCGGGTTGAGAGTTTTTTAAAAAAAATTTATTCAACCCGACCCGAACCCAACCCGATCAACCCAAATTAACACTAAATACACTTCAACCCGATAACCCAACCCGAACCCACCCGAAAAAAATCAGGTTCGGGTTGAGCCATTTCGGGTTGATTCGGGTTCGGGTTGGGTTCGGGTTGAGAGTTTTTTTAAAAAAAATTATTCAACCCGACCCGAACCCCTCACCTAGATCTACATTTATCTATCACTTTTGCCATGTTTTAGTGCGTCGGAAACCCGTCGGAGACCGCCGCCTTATTTCATCGATTTCGACCACCGAGTTGTCGAAAAAATAAAAAAAGATACATATTCCGAACCCTCGCGACGAGACCTACGTTTCGATACTAATTTTGTTAGGTTTTGCTGCGACTGCCGAAAAGTCGCCGGAGACCGCCGTCGCCTATTGTCGTCGGAGTTTATATTTTCAGGTCAAAGATTGACTTCAAGTTGAGGTATTGATCGGACTTTGGAATACAGTTAGAAAATATATTCGATAACATGAGGAGTACGTGGATCGTATATGGTTTGAGAAGTATTAGTGAAATATTGATAAAGAGAGTATGTGATTTGAGAAATTTAAAATGTAGAAATAGGGAAAGTTGGAAAGTAAGTTGACTTTAAATGATGATTTGAGATTTCTATTATTTAAGGTCATTTAAATTGATATTCAGGTTGTTTATCTGAAATTGGAGTATTCAGGAGTTCTTGAGGCAAGAATTACTGGTAATTGCTGAATTGAGGTACGTAGAGATCATTTAATTTCACAATGTCTGAATGAGACTTGTGTATGATTTATTTGTTATTTGTTGAATTACGTGATTTTATGCTGACTTGCATATTATCAGTTGGTATTTGATGTGACAAAAAAAAAATATGTTTTTGTCAACACATTAGATTTTAGTTAGTCACATCAATGCTACTGAACATATCATATTGAGCCTATCTGTCTTTGATAACCGTGCGTATTCGGTTGAGATCTTTATATAATATTATGATGTGTGTCATGCGGATTTTGGACACCCTGATTCGCTCCGGTTAGGTAGTTGCTGGCTTCGGGAGTGGAGCCATATTCCTTTGCACGGTCCACTGAGGGTGAACCAGCTCGAGCATATGGATTTCTTATATTGATCCTTTGATTCCTGATATCCTGAGATGTTGTACATGTACATGCATTGCATTCATGCACGACATCATTGTATTTCTATGTCTTACTTTGTGATTTTCTTTGATGTCTCGTATTCGGGTTACTGACCCCGAAAGAAGTTGTCGTGTCTTTTGTGTGTGGACATGACATGTAGTACATGTGGTTCTACTTCAGGTGCTAGAGATGAGGCGTCAGGAAGTACCAGAACTCCGTGAGAGTGGGCTCATTTGTGTTGGGTATATATCTTTTGTTGTCTCTCAGATAGTATGTACATAGTTGATGTTGGGTTTGTACCAGGGAATGCCCTGAGTAACTGTCGTATGTATGTATCAAGCCCTATCAGCTTTACGATATTTTGCTGGGATTTTCTTGTTAGAGTGTTAGGTTTGCACTGACTTACCTTGTTCTGTTTGTTGAGAATATACTTGAGTTATTTTGAGTATTTGAGTTTTCTGATATGCCCGATTTACGGGGAGATCATGCCGACAGGCCCAAAAACACGAAAATTTTAACCTGTTTTTCCGCTGTTGAGTAATGAATACTAATTGCATGTTAATAACTTACGAGTAGGATAACGGGCCCTCACAATATGGTATCAGAGCGTAGACTGGGACACGCTAGTACACTAGTTTCTAGGCACTCGAATATATTGTGCGCTTGTGTTTGACTATGTGACCTTACTTGCTCTTATCTGACGTGCTTTATATGTTAATAGCTTTAAGACTATGACCTTGTACTAGAATTAGTCGGTCAGAGATTGGTAGTTCCGAATACGTGAATGATTTAGATTTTGCTGATTAATGCGGTTTTCTGTCATTTACTTGTAAACTTGTAGCATGGCAAAGATGGGAGGAAAAGGAAAAGAGATAGTTCAATAGTCCAAGGTAGAGATACGAAAGGTAAACGTGGACGTCCTCCTGGAGGTGTATCCCCTATGTTGTTGCTGAAATGGACAGTTGAGTCAGAGAGTGCATAGTGAAAGAGCGGAAGATGGCTGACATGGAATTTTTATTTGATACAGTATATTATGATCCCGAGCGACGCCTGAAGATGGCAGTGCTACAACTTCATGATCGAGCACAATGCTGGTGGGAGTCTATGACCAATATATTGAAACAATCTGGGAAAGAAATAACATGGGACGTATTTCGTGCAAAGTTTACCCAGGAGTTTTGCTCCACCATCGCTTATTTCAGCTAAAGAGTCCGAAATCTATCGTTTAATCCAAGGAAATATGACGGTGCGAGAGTATGCTCAACAATTTTCTGCTCTTCTGACTTATATGCCGCATATCGCGTCGAGTGAAAAAGAAAAATTGAAAAAGTTCTTGGAAGGTTTGAACTATAATATGCGCCCATTTGTCTTGTCTGGTTCTCCATTAACATATGCAGAAGCTATGGAGAAACCAATAGAGATTGATTTAGGGCTACGATAAGATCCGACCCCATCGATACAAGGAGGATCCTATGGTCCAAGGAGTGTCCCATGCTATCCGCCTCAACAGCCTTCTCAGCAACCATATACTAGACCATATAAATCATTTAGATTTAGGCCAAAAGGAAAATTTTTCAAAAAGAAAGGTCAGTCCAGTTCCTCATCCAGTTCCAACGAAGCTCAGAGTGGAACAAGTGGACATTATCCGATGATTTTCTGTGAGAGATGTGGGGGTAGACATCCGACTGCTCAGTGCGACGGAGTTCTAGGATATTGCAACCGTTGTGGTCAGAAAGGACATTATGCTAGAGTTTGTCCGACACGAGGACAAGGACAGATGCGACCGCCGCAGTTTCCTTATACTAGAGGTAGTTTTCAGGGAGGTCCGTCTCATCGACCATTTACGTCACGTCCCTTTGCTCAAAGTCAGTCCTATCAGCATTCGAGTTATCCATCAGGTAGGGCTGAATTTCCATAGGCCGTTCCAGGTCCTCAGCAAGCTCGAGTGTATGCGCTAACCGAGGATCAGACACAAGAAGCTCCAGATGGCGTGATCGCAGGTACATGCTCTATTTACGGTCATGCTGCTAATGTTTTATTTGATATCGGAGCATCTCATTCATTCATTGCATCACAGTATGTTGATGAATATGATCTTCTGACTACACCATTTTGTGAGACTATATCTGTGTCCATGCCAGCTGGTCGATACATTCAGTCCGATCAAATCGTATTAAATTGTGTTTTATCATTTGATGATAGCATGCTGATTTCAGATTTGATTTTATTGGCAATTTATGATTTTGATTGTATTATTGGTATGGACACACTATCGACTTATCGAGCTACATTCGATTGTTTTCACGGTGTAGTACGATTTCGACCATATGATGGTAGTAAATGGGATTTTTATGGTCGAGGATCACAGGCGAAAGTACCGTTAGTATCAGCGATGGAAATATTTAGTTTATTATCCTTAGGAAATGAGGGATATATGGTTTATGACGTAGATGTTACAAAAGAAACGCCTAAATTGTCCGATATCCCGGTAGTAAACGAATTTCCTGATGTCTTTCCTGACGAGATACCTGGCTTTCCACCGCAACGGGAAATTGATTTTACCATTGAGTTGATCTCGGGTACTGAACCAATCTCACGAGCACCGTATAGAATGGCCCATGCAGAGTTGAAAGAATTGAAAGAACAATTACAGGATTTGATGGATAAGGGTTATATACGTCCCAGTACGTCATCCTGGGGAGCGCCTGTTTTATTTGTGAAGAAGAAAGATGGTTCGATGAGAATGTGTGTCGATTATAGGCAACTGAATAGAGTCACTGTGAAGAATAAATATCATTTGCCTATAATCGATTATTTATTTAATCAGCTCTAAGGCAGTTCAATCTATTCAAAAATCGATCTTCGATCTTGATACCATCAACTTCGAGTTAGAGAAGAGGATATTCCAAAGACTGCATTTCGAACCAGATATGGATATTACGAATTTCTTGTGATGTCATTCGGTCTGACAAATGCACCAACAGTCTTTATGGATTTAATGAATAGAATATTCAGAGAATTTTTGGATAGATTTGTGATTGTATTTATTGATGATATCCTGGTGTATTGGAAATCTCGAAAATAACACAAGGAGCAATTACGACAAGTTCTTCAAGCACTTCGAGATAACCAATTATATGCTAAATTGTCGAAATGTGAATTTTGGATGGATAGCGTGGTATTTTTAGGTCATGTCATATCTGGACAAGGAATATCGGCTGATCCACGTAAAGTTGAAGTGGTCCTGAATTGGGCTAGACCAACAAATGTAACATAAATTCGAAGTTTCTTGGGTTTAGCTGGATATATCGACGATTTATCGAGGGATTTTCTCAAATTGCTTGACCTCTTATCCAATTGACCAAGAAGGATGCGAGATTTATTTGGTCAGATGAATGTGACCAGAGTTTTGTGACACTAAAAAATGCAAAAGAAAGATCCACGAGTTCAAAGATCCAAATATTTGGTGTTATCTGGTAATCCAGGTAAATATAATATTTCATCAGATGGTTGTTTAAGAATGAATAACGGATTAGTGGTACCGGATGTTGCCGCACTGAAAGAAGCATTGCTTCGAGAGGCACATTGTAGTCAATATAGTGTGCATCTTGGTATTCGTCGAATGTGCAACATATTGAAATCACAGTTCTTGTGGACTGTGATTAAACGAGATATCACAGAAGTTGTGGCGAGATGTTTGACATGTCAGCAGGTGAAAGCTGAGAGAATGAAACCTGGAGGTATGTTACAGAGTTTAGAGATACCACAATGGAACTGGGAACACATTGCAATGGACTTTGTCACTCACTTACCTAGAACGATTAGAGGTTGCGACGCAATCTGGGTGATAGTTGATCGATTGTCCAAATCAACTCACTTTATTCCATACGATCGTACTTATTCGTATAAGAAAATGGCACAATTATATATGGATAATGTGGTTAGATTGCATGGTATTCCTGTTTCTATAGTATCTGATCGAGATTTTAGATTTACATCTAAGTTTTGGAGTAGTCTGCAAGATGCATTGGGTACGAAGTTAGCAATGAGTACAGCTTACCATCCCCAAACTGGTGGTCAGACAGAAAGAATTATCCGACCTTAGAAGATATGCTACTATCTGTGATTATGGATTTTGGTGGAAATTGGCAAGAAATATTATCACTTGTGGAATTCTTACAATAATAGTTTTCAAAGAACTATTGGTATGGCACCATTCGAAGCTTTATATGATAGAAAGTGTTGATCACCATATGTTGGAATGAGATTGGAGAGAAACCGTTGACTCAATCTGAGTTTGTCGAAGAAATGAATGCGAAGATTGCAGACTACTCCAAAACTTAGATGTAAATCTAGGATCTCGATCAGATACAATAGAAACAGTACCATGCATTCTAACCACATTATCTATATATAAATGGGCCATTTTCTTATACGAATAAGTACGATCATATGGAATAAAGTGAGTTGATTTGGACAATCGATCTACTATCACCCAGATTGCATCGCAACCCCTAATCGTTCTGGGTAAGTGAGTGACAAAGTCCATTGCAATGTGTTCCCAATTCCATTGTGGTATCTCTAAACTTTGTAACATATCTCTTGGTTTCATTCTCTCGGCTTTCACCTGCTGACATGTCAAACATCTCACCACAAATTCTGTTATATCTCGTTTCATCGCATTCAACCAGAATTGTGATTTCAATATGTTGTACATTCGCCGAATACCAGGATGCACACTATAACAACTACAATGTGCCTCTCGGAACAAAGCTTCTTTCACTTCTGCAACATCCGCTACCACTAATCGGTTATTCATTCGTAAACAACCATCTGATGAAATATTATATTTATCTGGATTCCTAAACAACACCAACTCTTTAGATATTTGAACCCGTATATCTTTCTTTTGAGCTTTCTTTATCTTCGAAATGATCTTTGGTTCAAATTTTAGAGCAGACACAAGAAAAGATTTGCTATTCGGCTTAAACGTAAATCCAGAAGTACACAATTCATCATAAAACTGCCACATATGAATAGATGCTACCATAACATCTTGATACTTCCGGCTCAATGCGTCCGCTACTTGATTCAATTTACCTGGTTGGTACTGTATTTCACAATCAAAATCTTTCAACAGATCTAGCCATCGTCTTTGTCTCATATTCCAGTCCGATTGAGTGAACATATATTTCAAACTTTTATGATCGGAGTAAATTACGAACTGCTCACAATATAAATAATGTCTCCGAACCTTGAGAGCGAACACAATGACTGTTAGTTCTAGATCATGAACTGGATAATGCGATTCACGTGTTTTCAATTGCCTAGAAGCGTAAGCAATAACTTTCTCATGTTGCATCAAAACACATCTCAATCCTTTCGTTGACGCATCAGTACACACCACAAATCCACTTGATCCAGATGGCAATGTTAATACAGGTGCAGTTGTCAACCTTTCTTTCAGTGTCAGAAAACTCTGGTCAAATTCATCTGACCAAATAAATCTCGCATCCTTCTTGGCCAGTTGGGTAAGAGGTCGAGCAATTTGAGAAAATCCATCGATAAATCGTCGATAATATCCAGCTAAACCCAAGAAACTTCGAATCTCTGGTACATTTGTTGGTCTAGCCCAATTCAGGACCGCTTCAACTTTACTTGGATCAACCGATATTCCTTGTCCTGATATGACATGACCTAAACATACCACGCTATCCATCCAAAATTCACATTTCGACAATTTAGCATATAATTGGTTATCTCGAAGTGTTTTAAGAACTTGTCGTAATCGATCCTTGTGTTCTTTTCGAGATTTCGAAACGTCACCTGGAGCTTCTCGTGCCTGCTCCTCGGTCAGCGCATACACTCGAGCTTGTTGAGGACCTGGAACTGCATGTGGAAACTCAGCTCTACCTGATGGACTGATAGGACTGACTAGGAGCAAAGGGAAACGGCGTAAATGGTCGCTGAGACTGACCTCCTTGAAAACTACCTGCAGTATGGAAACTGCGGCGGTCGCATCTGTCCTTGTCCTCGACTTGGACAAACTCTAGCATAATGTCCTTGCTGCCCACGGCGGTTGAAATATCCTTGAACTCCGCTACACTGAGTAGTCGGACGCCTACCCCCACATCTCTCACATAAAATCATAGGATACTGTCCAACTGTTCCACTCTGCGCTTCGTTGGAACTGGATGAGGAACTGGACTGACCTCTCTTTTTGAAAAATTTTCCTTTTGGCCTAAATCTTGATTTATGTGGTCTCACATATGGTTGCTGAGAAGGCTATTGAGGCGGATAGTATGGGACACTCATTGGACCATAAGAGTCTCCTGTATCTGCGGGGTCGGATCTTGTCGTAATCCTAAATCAATCTCTATTGCTTTCTCCACAGCTTCTGCATGTGTTAATGGAGAACCAGACAAGACAAATGGGTGCAGATGATAGTTCAACCCTTCCAAGAACTTTTTCAATTTCCCTTTTTCACTCGATGCTATATGCGGCACATAAGTTAGAAGAGCAGAAAATTGTTGAGCATACTCTAGCACCGTCATATTTCCTTGCACCAAGCGATAGAATTCGAACTCTTTAGCTGAAATATGCGATGGTGGGGCAAAGTCCTGGGTAAACTTCGTACGAAATATGTCCCATGTTATTTCTTTCCCAGATTGTTTCAGTATATTGGTCATAGGCTCCCACCAGCGTTGTGCTCGATCACACAGTTGTAGAACTGCCATCTTCAGGCGTTGCTCGGGATCATAATAGACTGTGTCAAAGAGAAATTCCATGTGTTTCAGCTATCCTTCGGCTCGTTCACTACCTTCGTTTTCAAAGAATTTCGGTGGCTGCATATCCTGAAATCTCGCAACGACAAATTCCATCTCATGCACTCGCTGACTCAGTTGCTCCACTTCAGCCTCAACGGTAGGGGAAGCACCTCCGGGAGGACGTCCACGTTTACCTTTCAGTATCTCTACCTTGGACTCCTGAACTATCACTTTTCCTTTTCCTCCCCTATTTGCCATGCTACAAGTTTGCAAGTAAGTGACAGAAAATCGCAATAATCAGCAAAATATAAATCCTCCAATTATTCGGAACTATCAATTTCTGATCTATTGAGTCTACTATAAGGTCATATTCTTAATGCTACTAACATATAAAGCACGCTAGATAAGAGCAAGTAATTGCACATAGCCAAACACAAGCGCACAATATATTTGTGTGTGTGTCTACACAAGTGTACCAACTCTAGTGAGCGTATCCCAGTCTTGCTCTGATACCATACTGTGAGGGCCCGTTATCCTACTCATAAGTTATTAACATGCAATTAGGATTTATTACTCAACAGCAGAAAAACGGGTTAAAATTTTCGTGTTTTTGGGCCTGTCGGCATGACCTCCCCGTAAATCGGACATACCAGAAAACTCAAATACTCTAAAGAACTCAATTATATTCTCAACAAACAAAACAAGGTAAGTCAGTGCAACCCTAACACTGTAGCAAGAAAATCCCAGCAAAATATCATAAAGCCGATAGGGCTTGATACATACATACGACAGTTACTCAGGACATTCCCCGGCATAAAACCAACGTCAACTATGTACATACTATCTGGGAGACAACAAAAGATATATACCCAACAAAAATGAGCCCACTCTCATGGAGTTCTGGTACTTCCTGACGCTTCCTCTCTAGCGTCTGAAGTAGACCCACCTGTATTACCTGCCATGTCCACACACAAAAGACACGACAACTACTTTTGGGGTCAGTAACCCGAATACGAGATATCAAAGAAAATCACAACGTAAAACATAGAAATTCAAGGATGTCGTCTATGAATGCGATGCATGTACAGGTACAACATCTCAGGATATCAGAATCAAAATGATCAACCTGCCATGTCCACACACAAAAGACACGACAACTACTTTTGGGGTCAGTAACCCGAATACGAGATATCAAAGAAAATCACAACGTAAAACATAGAAATTCAAGGATGTCGTCTATGAATGCGATGCATGTACAGGTACAACATCTCAGGATATCAGAATCAAATGATCAATATAACAAATCCATATGCTCAAGCTGGTTCACCCTCAGTGAACCGTGTCAAGGGATATGACTCCACTACCGAAGCCAGCAACTACCTAAACCGGATCGAATCAGGGTGTCCAAAATCCACATGACACACATCATAATATCATATAAAGATTTCAACCGAATATGCATGCTTATCAAAGACAGATAGACTCAATATGATATGTTCAGTAGCATTGATGTGACTGACTAATAATCAAATGTGTGTTGACGAATGACATATTTTATTTTTCACATCAATTACTAACTGATAATATGCAAGTCAGCATATAATCACGTACTTCAACAAATAACAAATAAAAAAGATACACAATCTCATCACAAGTCTCTGTCAGACATTGTGAAATTAAATGATCTCTACGTACCTCAATTCAGCAATGACCAGTAATTCTAGCCTCAAGAACTCCTGAATACTCCACTTTCAGATAATTGACCTGAATATCAAATTAAATGTCCTTAAATAATAGAAATCTCAAAGCATCGTTTAAAGTCAACTTACTTTCCAACTTTCCCTATTTCTCTATTTTAAATTCCTAAAATCACATATTTTATTCGTCCAATAGTCAATACTAATTCCCAAATCACATAAAATATACTTAATCATCATCTTCTCGAATATATTTTCTAACTGTGTTCCAAATCTCGATTAATACCTCAATTTGAAGCCAATATCTGACCTACAATTACAATTGAATTCCGTACAAGTATCACATGTTACAAATCCAGATTGTCGACATAAAAGCCGGAAACAAGGCTTAATATAAACCTCATTGACCTGAAAATACAATTGTCGACGGTGGTCTCAGGTGACGACGGTGGTTCCAGCGACTTTTCGGCGGTCGCAACAAACACTAGCAAAATGGGTATAGAAACGTAGGTCTCATCACGAGGGTTCTGAATATGTAGCTCTTTTTATGTTTCCGACAACGAGGTGGCCAAATCGACGAAATAAGACGGCGGTCTCCGACGGGTTTCCGGTAGACGTACGAAAACGTGGCAAAAGTGGTATAGAAATGTAGATCTCGTCGAGAGGATTTCGAATCTATATTTACTTAATTTTTTGAGCACTAGGTGATCGGAATCGGAGAAAAACCGATGGCGTCGGAAATGAATTTGGAAGGAGAGAGAAACTGACAATTTCTGATGAAGACGATGGAAGGCGGTCATTTCGTTTTATTTCTTATTTTATTTTGTTTTTTTATTTTATATCCTTATGTGGACCCAATACTCACATTTTTCTCCCTCTAATAATAGATTTCATCCTCGAAATCAAAATACGTAACACATAATCTCTATACAAGGGACTTAATCAAAGTACATGGGATACTGTGATACACTCTCAATCTCAAACAAATGAGATAATTTTTGTCGCATTTTAGCCTCCAGCTCCCATGTAGCTTCTTCTCTCACATGCCTACTCCATTGTACCATAACCAGTGATATTATCTTGTTACACAGTTATTTGTCTTTTCGATTCAGAATCTGGATAGGATATTCCACATAACTCAGAGAATTGTCTAACTCCACTTCCTCCGGTCTCAACACATGTGATGGATCTGGTTCATACTTCTGCATCATAGATACATGAAAGACATTATGTATCACAGACAAACTTTGTGGTAAATCCAATTTATAAGCCAATAAACCAATCCTCTCAATAATCTCGTACGGTCCGATGTAACGCTGAGCTAACTTTCTTTTTCGACCAAATCTCATCGTACCACGGAACGGTGAGGCTTTTAGAAAGACTTGATCGCCAATATGAAATTCAAAAGGTCTACGTCTGTTATTCGCATAACTAGCTTGACGATCTTGAGCTGCTTTCATTCTTTTCCGGATCACATCAATCTTCACATTATTTCTTCGACAAACTCAGGTTGAGTCAACTGTTTCTCTCCTATCTCATTCCAACATATTGATGATCGGCACTTTCTATCACATAATGCTTCGAATGATGTCATACCAATAGTTGTTTGAAAACTATTATTGTAAGAGAATTCCACAAGTGATAATGTTTCTTGCCAATTTCCACCGAATGCCTGAAGTATCAAGATGTTATGGTAGCATCTATTCATATGTGGCAGAATTATGATGAATTATGTACTTTTGGATTTACGTTTAAGGCGAAGAGCAAATCTCTGTGGTACGATAAAATTTGGTCGAAAGGGAAAGTTAGCTCCACGTTAAATCGGACCATACACGATCATTGAGAGGATTGGTTTATTGGCTTGTAGAATGGATTTACCACCAAGTTTGTCTGCGATACATAATGTGTTTCAAGTATCTATGCTGCGGAAGTATGAACCAGATCTATCACATGTGTTGAGACCAGAGGAAGTGGAGTGAGACAGTTCTCTGAGTTATGTTGAATATCCTATCCAAATTCTGAATCGAAAAGATAAACAACTGCGTAATAAGACGATACCACTGGTTATGGTACAATGGAGTAGACACGGGAGAGAAGAAGCTACATGAGAGTTGGAGGCGAAAATGCGACAAGAATGGCCTCATTTGTTTGCGACTGAGACTGAGAGTGTATCACAGTATTCCATGTACTTTGATTTTTCTATGTATTATCGATGGTAGATGCTTGTAATTCCTTGAATATAGATGATGTGTTATGTATTTGATTTCGAAGATGAAATCTCTTATAAGAGGGGGAGAAATGTAAGTATCGGGTCCATACAAGTTAAAAAAAATAATAATAAATATAATAAGAAATGCAATGAAACGGTTTATCTTCATCCCACAGTTTCTCTCTCCTCCAATATACTTTTCCGACCATCTTCGTTTTTCTTCGATTCCGGCCATCTCGTTGCTCAAAAAACTAAACTAAATATAGATTCGGAATCCTCTCATCGAGATCTACAATTCTATATCACTTTTGCCACGTTTTCGTGCGTCTATCGAAAACCCGCCGGAGACCGCCGCCTTATTTCGTCGATTCCGGCCATCGAGTTGTCGGAAAAATAAAAAGATATACATATTCCGAACACTCGCGACGAGACCTACATTTCGTTACCAAATTTTATTAGGTTTTGCTGCGACTGTCTAAAAGTCTCCGGAGGCCGTCGTCGCTGCTGTCGGAACCATCGCCGTCGCCTGTTATCTCCGGAGTTTATATTTTCAGGTCAAAGATTGGCTTCAAGTTGAGATATTGATTGGGCTTTGGAACACAGTTAGAAAATATATTCGATAAGATGGGGAGTACGTAGATCGTATATGATTGGGAAGTATTAGTGAAATATTGAAAGAAAATATGTGATTTGAGGAATTTAAAATGTAGATATAGGGAAAGTTGGAAAGTAAGTTGACTTAAATGATGATTTTTTTGAGATTTTTATTATTTAAGGTCATTTAAATTGATATTCAGGTTGTTTATCTGAAATTGGAGTATTCAGGAGTTCTTGAGGCTAGAATTACTGGTAATTGCTGAATTGAGGTACGTAGAGATCATTTAATTTCACAATGTCTGACAGAGACCTGTGATGTGATTGTGTGTGTTTTATTTGTTATTTGTTGAATTACGTGATTATATGTTTACTTGCATATTATCAGTTGGTACTTGGTGTGAAAAATCAACACACATTAGATTTTAGTTAGTCACATCAATGCTAGTGAACATATCATATTGAGCCTATCTGTCTTTGATAACCATGCATGTTCGGTTGAGATCTTTATATGATATTATGATGTGTGTTATGCGGATTTTGGACACCCTGATTCGGTCTGGTTTAGGTAGTTGCTGGCTTAGGGAGTGGAGCCATATCCCTTAGCACGGTTCACTGAGGGTGAACCAGCTCGAGCATATGGATTTGTTATATTGATCTTTTGATTCCTGATATCCTGAGATGTTGTACCTGTACATGCGTTGCATTCATGCACGACATCATTGCATTTCTATGTCTTACATTGTGATTTTCTGTGATGTCTCGTACTCGGGGTACTGACCTCGAAATGGGCTGTCGTATCTTTTGTGTGTGGACATGACAGGTAGTACAAGTGTGTCCACTTCAGGCGCTAGAGAGGAGACGTCAGGAAGTACCAGAACTCCGTGAGAGTGGGCTCATTTGTGTTGGGTATATATCTTTTGTTGTCTCCCAGATAGTATGTACATAGTTGACGTTGGTTTTGTACCGGGGAATGCCCTGAATAACTGTCGTATATATGTATCAAGCCCTATCGGTTTTATGATATTTTGCTGGAATTTTCTTGTTACGGTGTTAGGGTTGCACTGACTTACCTTGTTCTGTTTGTTGAAAATATACTTGAGTTATTTTTGAGTATTTGAGTTTTCTGGTATGCCCGATTAACGGGGAGGTCATGCCGACAGGCCAAAAAACACGAAAATTTTAACCCGTTTTTCCACTGTTGAGTAATGAATCCTAATTGCATGTTAATAACTTATGAGTAGGATAACGGGCCCTAAAAAATCAAACCATGCGAACAAACACATCAGCGTACAACTATGCATGATACAGAAAAATAAAATAAATCACAAAGTTGACTCACCAGAAATATTAATAAACTAAATTTAATAATTATCTTTGTAATATATTTGAATATCTCATTAATTGTTCCAACTGAACTTTTACATTTTAGGAAATTATTATTTCTTTATAATTTCCTTAATTTAGAGAGAACTAGTAGTTGTATATTTTTGTGTGTTTTAAGATGAAAATTACAAGCTAATTTATTGGCAAATAAAATGATTAAAATAATAAAAAGTTCTAATCACTTCATTTAATATTTAGACATCCAACAACTAACAACTAATACTAACCGTCTAATCTCTATATATATAAAAACAGAGTTTTTGCTAAAAATGGAAAGTTCCCGCCAAAACTCAATTTCTATTTATAGAGAGCAATTATATATTAACCATAATTAAGACAAATAAATTCATTTTGTTTTTTAAGAATTTCGAGACAATAATAAATTATCTTTACACGTTAGAATTTCGAGACAATTCAATTATTATTATTTTGACTCATAAAAAAATTTCAAAAACATTATTTATCTTGAATCCATAGACAAATCAATTAAAATAACAAAAACCATAAAATAAAAAAATGACATTAAAGGAAAGCTATTAAAATATTATTAATCATAATTACAAATACAAAATCTATATATATATAATTAGAGTTGTCTATATAAATAGAAATTTTATTTTCCCGGCTAAACTTTATTTCTAAAAATAGAGTAAGAAACATTATAATGAATATAAGTAATACATTTATTAAAAACAACATATTAAAAATGACATTAATTAACAGCTAACAAAAAAATTAATATTAATATTTATAATTACTAAAACAAAATTTAATCATAAATGAAAGCTCATTAATATTAGTATTTATAATTACTAAAACAAATTTTAATTATAAATGAAAGCTCAATTCTCAACATCTCATATATCTAAATTGTCAATCTCAAGAGAAATTATTGATATGATACACTTGATATGTTAATTTTCAAGAGAAAGTTAATGTGTCAATTAAAGATACATAATTTTTAATCTGAATTTTGAATAAAATTGGAATTACACTTTAACATATATATTATCAATATACGAAAAAGTATTTACTACCAAGTAAAATTACTCCTCAAATCTACCATCCCGAGGCAAATCAATTAATAATAATACTATAAACATATTTATAGAAAATAGCAATCAATTAATAATAGCATTAATTAACAGCTATAAAAATATTAATATTAATATCTACAATTAATCATAGAAAGTTTGAACGAATAATTCATTTCCCAACGCCTTATACATTTGAAGTGTTAAATCCAAGAGAAAATTATTGATCTTATATACTTGGATGTTAATTTCAAGAGATATTATTCATATGTCAATTAAAGGTAGCATAACTTTTAATTTGAAGTTTAAATGAGATTATGATTATACTATAATTTATATATATATATATATATTATCAACATAAAAAAAATAATTACTACTAAATATAGTTACATAAACTGCCTCATCTTCAATCTCAGGGCAAATCAATTAACTCATCAACATTAACTCAAAATGTTTACATTCTATTCAAATTTAAATCTGACTAACTTGAATTTTAAAAAACATTAAAATTTTTTATTGGTTCCCAAAAATGAAAAGTTCCCTCCAAAACTCAATTTATATTTATAAAAAGAAATTATAATATTAACCATAATTAAGATAAATAAATTCACTTTGTTCTTTTAGAATTTCGAGACAATAATAATTTATCTTTAGACCGTTAGAATTTCGAGACAATTCAATTATTTTTATTTTGACTCTTAAGAAAATTTCAAAAACAGTAATTTATCTTGAATCCGTAGACAAATAAATTAAAATAACAATAACAATAAAATAAAAAATTACATAAACTGAAAGCTATTAAAATATTATTAACCATAATTACAAATACAAAATCTATATATCTATAATTAGAGTTGTCTATATAAATATAAATTTTATTTTCCTGGCTAAACTTTATTTCTAAAAATAGAGTAAGAAACATTATAATGAATATAAGTAATAAATCTGAATTTTGAATAAAATTGGAATTACAGTTTAACATATATATTATCAATATAAGAAAAAAAATTTACTACCAAGTATAATTACTCCTCAAATCTACCATCCCGAGGCAAATCAATTAATAATAATACTATAAACATATTTATAGAAACGAGCAATCGATTAATAATAGCATTAATTAACAACTATACAAATATTAATATTAATATCTATAATTAATAATAAAAATGTTTGAACGATAATTCATTTCCCAACGCCTTATACATTTGAAGTGTCAAATCCAAGAGAAAATTATTGATTTCATATACTTGAGTTGTTAATTTCAAGAAAGATAGCCTAACTTTTAATTTGAAATTTAAATGAGATTAGAATTACACTGTAATATATATATATATATATATAAAATAATTACTACCAAATATAGTTACATAACACTAGCTCATCTACAATCCTGTGACAAATCAATTAGCTCACCAACATTAACTCAAAATATTTAACATCTATTCAAATTTATTTGACTACCTTAGAATTTTTAAAAAACATTAAAAGTTTTTAATATCGTAAGGGTTATATGTAGTTCCATATATACAATGTCTTAATTAGATACAAACCACATATTAGTTTGATATATAAACTACAACCAAAATAAAATGTCTATTTATAGAACTATCAATCAATTAATGATAATATTAATTAACAACAATAAAATATTAATATTAATAATTATAATTACTAAAACAAATGATCATAAATAAAAGTTCATTCCCCCGCGTCTCATATAACTGTGAAATACAGTTACATAACACTCCCTCGAATATTTGAGGCTACAATTCCGTAATACATAATTTAAAGTGGTGAAATTTTGGAATCATAATAGTTAATTTCAAATTTTCAATATATATTGAGTACTCAATATTTGATACCGATATCAATATTAATAAACATTCACCGATATAATTATATCTCCGTGCATCGCACGGGTGGAATACTAGTTATTTAAAAATACGACTTCAATTACCTATGACATCCAATTTACCAAGTATTTTGAATAAGATAAATGACTGAGTAAGCAATAACCGTACTTCATGGCATTGTTGCCAAACCATCGTCTTCTTACTCGACCAACCTTACTCTGGTTTGGCCTCATTAACATTCTACGCCTTAGGAGTAAGGCTTCCAGACGGGAGGAGCCATCCATGTTTGATGACTTGACAACTGATGCTGAAGCTTCTGGTAAGGAAGTAAAGCATCAATCCGATGATTAGAAACATGGTGAGGGAGCTCAGGTTGTTGATAAATGCCCATCCGATTATTGAAAGTGCTTTGAGGAACATGAGTTCTTATCTGGTGAGAGAAGGTTTGATGGGGAAGTTGAACACCGTTTTGTGGTGTTCCAGGGATTTGAGTTCCCTGGTGAAATATGTCATGGGGACGAATACTGTAAGGGCGGAAAGGGTTTGGAGGAATATGAGTTGCTTCTCTGCAGTTGGTATTGTAGTGGTAAGAGTGGAAACCACTTTGAGAAAAAGATTGGTTAACTGCTGGGAAAATTTCAAGATTGTTTCTTGCAGCAGCAGCAGGTGGTGACAACAAGACGTTCAATACAGGTCTTCCATAAGAGGGCTCATGAAGTGCTGGAGAGTTAACAAGACAGTTTCCTGCAGCAGCTGCGTGTGATGATAACCAGAAGTTTGGTCCCGCATTTACGTAGTATTGTCCATGTCTTGGTGTAGAATATCCTATCGTTGGCATCGTTGGCAAACACTGGACTACGTTAGATGTAGGCATTACTAGTTTCCTCTTTTGTCTCCTCTCTCTTCTTCGAGCTTTTAGGGACTTTCCCTCAATAGATTTACCTGGAACTGCATCTTTTTTCACCGCACCAGTTTCAGCCGACGGCAACTTGTTAACATTTTCCCCGTACTGCATGTGAAGGTTCAAACTCCTCAGACACGCATTTATATAAAGAGAAAAGGAACTAAGAAGCAAAATTCTGGACTCGTTGAGATATTACTAAATACATACTCGAGTCTGAGGGAACTTTTCTTCAACAAATGTATTCAGCACCGCGTCTTTTCTCAGCAAAGTAGTTTCTGCTGAAGTCGACTTATTATCCAATTCCACAAACTGTGAAGTTTCGTACTCATTAGGTATGCATTTGGATGATGGAAAAAGGAATTAAGATGCAAACTTTGGATATACTGAGATATTATTGAATACATACTTGAGCTTTTCGATGCTTTACCTTATTAGATTCATCAGGCACTGCACCTTTTTCCAATGTCGTAGTTTCTGTAGAAGCCAACTTATTATCTAGTTGGCCAGTCTGTGAAGGTTCAAACTCATCAATTATGCATTGGATAATGAGAACAAAAAACTAAAAAGAAAATTCTATGTGAAGAAAATACTGAATACACACTTCAGGAGAGTGGACTCCATTTCGGCATTTAAAGCATATTGATAATGGTTGAAGCTCGTTAGCATCTGCATTAACTTTTGGACACTCCTACAAAATTAGGCATATGTCAGTGCAGTTTCAAAGTAGTATTTGGGAAACAAAGAGCTTGAAACTCACAAAACCATGATGACCGGACAGCCCACAGTTGTAACATGAAGCTTCAATTTGTCCTTCAGTGCTAATATCGGTGCAACAGAGATGACCAAAATGCATGCAAATGTAACACTGAATACCCTGGTCATATGAGAGGATGGATTTTCTTGCAATTACAATAAATAAATTTAAAGAAACAGTTGAAAGATGTATTAGCTGCTTCACTATAAACCATTACATGATATACTTAAGCACAAAAGGAAAACCTTACAAGATTGAAAGAGCATAAACCATATAGATTCATCAACATAAATTCAATCGCACATCATTTTATGGCAACTTAAGCTATTTTTAATATGCTAAGTACAGAACAGATCACGAACTTAAGAAAATGTTGAAACATGGATGCTATATCAAAGGATAAAAAAGATCTCAAGCATTAGACAAGAACATACCTTGAGATCTTCTGGATCATAGTCATTGGTACATGAGGACATGCCATGACCTGTGCTTCCGCATCTTAGGCAGAATATGGAAGTATGGTCTTCTTCTACATTATTCTTGCTGTTGTCCTTAGAGCAAACAGAGCATCCACTAACCTGATCGTGAAAATAAAAATGGAATGGTGTTGGTAAGGCTTCTTCCTGGGTTTGGATTAATGTTGCACACATGGACTTGAGCTTGAATAGCACCATACTCAAACTCGCATGTATATCAAGTATGCCTTTTATGGTTAGTTGTTATTATAGGTACCCAAAATTATGAAACTTAGCTATAAATAGCATTATCAGTAAGTATGACTCAAGATCGGTAGTTGACTTAAACATGCTTGAGATTGACTCAGAGCTTGCAAGCAGCTCACAGGGAATGGACCAGCTTGAACCCCAATTCAGATGATAGAAATCTGATCAATAAGTAGGTGTCCCATTATAGTGATTTCAAATTCATGGTCACTTGCAATTCAAGTCTACTTAAGTATGAGAAAAATGATCACCAAGCATACAGAAATTCATCAACAGGACCAATAAATCAAGTTGAACAAAATAAACTCATGATGTGTGTTGAGCATACCCGTGGGCAGAAATTCCCACTGTGGCCCCGTTCAGCACAAACATAGCATGGTTTCAACTTCTTTTGAAACTTTTGCCTCTTCTTGCGATAAAATTGGCGATTTCGGCGATTGAAATACCTCGCAGCTCGCTGCGTAATTAAGAAAGAAGTTAGTGTATTTATAAACGAGTCATATCTGGATACTATAAATTGAAGTACAGAAGTCAAGTACCACAAAAGTTCTTAACTGCCAACTACACCTACCAGGAACTTGTTTTGCACTGGATTTTCGCTTCTGACATTCAACTGTCTTTTTAACGAAACTGTACTTGCCTTTTCCCGATCCATAACGCAGAACATAATGTTTAAAAACATTTTATAACACAGACACACTAACTAGTATCATATCGCAAAAATTTTGTTCCCGACCACCCATTGATCTTTATACTACTAATTCGCCTTGGAAAATATAAACAGTTCCAAAATATTTGATATTCAGAAAGTTTCAACAGACAAGACAAGCATCTGTATTGATGATACATTCTTGTTAAACCTTTATGGCCGAACTAGACGTCAACAAAATAAATATGAGATGCTTGCCCCTCATATTGACCATAAAGTTCAAAAGTATAAAGGATGTTTCTTATTTCAACGACTGGCAAAAAAAAATGAAACTTGATTCCATTATAACTTCAACTTCAGGTCGACGGCCATACGCTGCCAATAGGGTGGAGCTAGAACATCCAAAGGGGAAGTAAGGAAAAATGGATTTTGGACATGAAGAAACTATATATTTTCATAGAATTTTAAACATCAAGCGAAAAAATTATAGCGCTTCATCTCGCCCACTCGAGCTGACATGTCAAATAAGAGCGAGTGCAATCAATGAAGATAAATACCACTATCGATGCATTCATCTTTCGCTGCCACTGAAGTCGACTTCTGCCCTCTTTTCCCCAGAAAATACGAAAGCCTTGAATTGAAACTGTAAACACTCAAATTCACCGCAACAAAAGACCTGAATTCTTTTTCCGAATTGGTATTTGGATCTGCTTCTTTTCTTCTCACCCGCCAATTCCCTTTCCCTGTTCTATTCCAAGTTATCTACGATGGGATATCATTCGAACCGAAGCAGACTGAAAAAGCTCTGAATTGTCGCCTGGACCCATCCAGATTCTCGCATCAGAAAATTGGCATAGATTTTTGGGAACCGGACAATCCCATTCATTGTACGGGTAAACTCCGGAAAAGATTCTATAATCGGTTTCTTCAAATGGCCACGTGACGTATAAGTTCCTGAGATTAATTTTCCTTCTCGTTTAATATTTACCAAATTATTATCATATCATCGTGTCGTATTTTACATCATAGATGATAATTTTGACTAAAATTTGACATTCATTTAAAAATAGATTAAAAAATAGCAGGAAACCAGAAGTTGATGTACCAATTCCCAATTTGACTAACTAAAGGACTAAAATAAAGAATAAGTAAAATAAGAATACCCACACATGACACTTAATCATAATAATAAATGAGACTTGTCCGTGACACAGGCGAGTTGGTAAGATTTGAGTTGACGTGAGATTCTTCTCTTCGATTTCATGAGTTCGATTCTCGTGTGAAGCATATTTCCCACTTAAATATTGTGGGTTATGTTCTTGGGGTCGGTTTATTATATAAGTCTTCTATATCAAATTCCTGTCTATCCGTACATATCACCTCGATTTAAAAACTGTATGGAGGGAATTAGCCCTATAATAGGTTAACCGTTTAAGAAAAATAATAAATGAAACTTGGTATTTGCTATTGTCCTAACTTTCCTTGGTACACCATGACAAGTTCGTAGCACCCGAACATGTTGGCCTGGTAGACTTTGGGCTATGAAATTTTTTCGATTTTTGACTATCAATAATAAGTTAAACGTTGTGATAAAAAATAATAGTGAAATAATGTCAAGGTTCAATAGTATACTTTTAATCCTTAATGATAAAATCGCTTCTTGAGCCATGAGAGGAACAACTTTAGGATGTTCTTGAATGAAGAGATTTGAAGTTCTGAAATTCAAATTCTTAGGTTACCATCATTTATTTCACGGTGGGATACACCGTTACAAGCTCACCAAAGTTGTCACCGCGAGTGCTGCGGCGTACAGTCGACATTTGTCCACCATGCACGGATATCTATCCATTACAGCATGCAGAAACAACCAAAAGCCCAAGGGCCATATAAATCGTAACCTTTGTATATTGCGTGTCCCAGGCCCCACCTGGAAACAAACAGCATAGTGGGTCGTAGCAGATGGAGGAGAAGGATGGTGCTGACGCGGGTACGGCGATGGCGCCGCCGCTGATGGAACAGACGATGAATATGAATATATTGGTGGCCATTGACGACAGCGACGAGAGCTTCCACGCGCTTCAATGGGCCCTTGATAAGATTTTGGTGCACGCCGACGCTGGTGGAACGGCAACCACTCGCGAATCCAAGGTGGTCACCATAGTCCATGTGCTGCAGCCGATGCCCCGCTATGGCTTCCCCAGTGGATATGGTCCGTTTTTTCGCTTGATTCTCCGCATTATATTATTATTACTTCATTTTACAGGCAGATATATATAGCAGAAATGGAGAAGTAGGGGTGCTTAGATGAGTTGGTAAGATATATATAGCAGAAATGGAGAAGTAGGGGTGCTTAGATGAGTTGGTAAGCCTTGAGTTGACGTGAGATTAACTTTTCCGACTTCATGATTCTCGTGTTGAGCATTTTGCCTGAAATATTATGAGGTATGCATTGAGAGTTAGTCCGTTATATAAATTCTCTCCATACACCTCTGCCTATTCGTGTATATTCCTCGATCTAAAAACTAAATGGATCAAAATGCCTATGATCTATTATCTCTGTCTACTCGTTTATATCCCTCAATGTCTACTCGTTTATATCCCTCGATGTAAAGCCTAAATGGATCAAAATGCCTCTTATCTATTAGGAGACGAGAAACGGAGAAGTACCAAATTCAGGAAATATCTAATATACATATTTCTTGATTTTGCTATATTTATTTAAGCCAAGCGAAGTGCTAATCTGGAAATAGAAAGTGGACAGACCTATTTGATGTATTGCAATGTTATATTTGCAATCTTATCATTATGTTATCGGACTAAAAAGTGAAATCTATTTTTCGCATCATCAATTCCTTTCACAGCTTTAATTTATCTGTTTTAAATTTAACGTATACAAATAATCCAGTTGAGGAATCCACAAGCAAAGCCCAGGAGCAGAATGCTGCAAGAATCCTGTCCCGAGCATTCGATCTCTGCAGAGAGAAATCAGTACGTAAACAATTTAAAGTTCCCGTAAACTTAATCTCTATGGCCTCTATTTAATTTTGGTTGCTCTTAAATCTCTAAAAGGGCCGAGTGGAATATTTGTTTGATTCACGCAGTTGACTGCTAAGACTCTGATCCTCGAGGGTGATCCAAAGGATACCATCTGTCGGGCTGTGGATGATATGAACATTCATCTTCTTGTTATCGGCAGCCGTGGGCTTGGCCAAATAAAGAGGTATATAAATATTGTAGTAAATAAATTTCATTCTTATATATTTTATAAATAATTTAATCAGCATAAGATGTTACCATAAACATTTCAATTTTTTTTTAAATGTATCATAATATTTCTAACAAAAATTATGAGAGATCAACGAGCTTATCCGTCTATTTATGTTTTTAAATCCAATCAAAATATATATTATTCCTTATATATTTTAGTTTTTTACTAATATATATTTATTTAATCATCTATGTCCAACAATATTTTTAATGCGTACTCAGTAAATATACTTCAAAATTGTTTTGTGTGTATAAGTAATAGTACCTTGACATATATTTAATTGACAAATTAATTTTTTAATCCCCTGTACACATGTAAATGACTCGATAAGGGATATCTTAATCTCTTAAATAAATAACTCTCAATATTTTTTACGTAAGAAATTAGTAATGTTGCTACATGTATGTAATAATCTTTATACACTTGTCTGGGGGATTGTAATTTTAGGGCATTGTTGGGAAGTGTGAGCGATTTTTGTGTGCATCATGCAAGATGCCCGGTGCTCGTTGTGAAGCCACAGAAGAAATCCCAGTGAAGAATCCGATACTACCACTGTATATAATTGTCGTCAATCATCAGATAGCTAGACCATAAAAAATGTGAGAATAAATAATAATGGTCGTAGTGTTTTCTATTTGCATATAATTGCCATGTACTAGATTTCTTGTGTATGGTTAACTTTTGTATAAATGGTTTAGTGTGATATAAACAGGATTCGTCTGTTGGATTTACAACCTTTTTTTTTTAAAATAAAATGAAATCTGGGTAATAGAGGATTTGTGTAAAATGGTATAATATTAAACTTTATTTCTGAAACATGGAAAAATAGAGAACGTAAACATGCAGAATGTCTGAGGAGAAGAAGGTGAACCTGAGTTCATTGATGTATAGACTATAGACAGCATGTCGTAAAATATTTGAAATATTCTCTTATCAATTGCCTGCGAATCTGAAGTAATTAATGCGGTTCTGCTAATGGCCATGCGACCTTGCTTCATGAAACAATATTTGAAATGTTAGAATATTAAATGAAAAAATTGGGTAATAATTATAGAAATACTATGTTTAGCCCCGAACGAGTTATATGCTATTACTTTTTATTTATCGTGAATATTGTATTATATATTTATGTACACAGACACACTCTCTGTCTCTCTGAAGACTAAAAGATCTACTTTAATATGGGAAATATGTTACCCGTGACTAGGAAATAATTTGTCTTAAGTAACCAAAATCGTATCTATTTATAGTTACATGATATATATAATGAAAAGAAAAGGAACAAAAGAAAGCATATTAATAATAAAACTATTAGGTAGGGGAAAAGAATATTAAGTTAAAAAGTAAAAAAGTAAAAAGAAAAAAGAAAAAAGACCAACTAATGTCGGTTTATGCGATGCATCGGTCCGAGCCATATCCAAATTGTACATATGTAGGGGAGAAGAAACTAGCGAAAATAACAAAATGATTACGTGTCATTATATCACTTGCCACAGAAGAACCCTATATTTGACGGTGTGCCACAATAGTCTGTTACTCTCGCTCCAAATCTGTATACTCCCTACTTTGCCCCTTACGTTTGCCAGTAATCCCGGACATATCCCCTTTCGAAAACCAGCGCACAGAAAACCCAGGAAGCCTACAATCTATTCTCTCTCTAAATCTCCCTCCCCCTCTCTCTCTGCCCCCATTCGCATCACTGTGATTTCCCTGTCAATTTATCAGTCAGGCGGTGACAATATCTTCGGCCATGACGATGATGACGCATCAGCCGTTGGATGTAACTCCGCTTGCTTCTTTTTTGCTTATCTTCGTGTTTGCTCTCAAAACTTTTACGCTTCTATTATGTGTACTCTTGCATGTACTACTGAATTATTGAAATTTGTGTATATCTGGCGGAGAATCTGTTTTCTCCCTATACGTGCCTGTGCGTATATGGAGGATGATGTTCGTGATCGACTAGGGTTTTGCTTGAGTGAAAGGGAGGTTTAAGTTACTGAATTGGATCGTATAATAGTGAAATTTTGTTGATTTAATGCGAGGGAAGTTTTTTCCCGTTTTTAATTTACTGGATCAATCTTTTCTGCCTGGTATCTAGCAACAAGAAGATGAAGAGATGCTAGTGCCGCACTCAGATTCAGCTGATGGTCCGCAGTCTATAGTCGAAGGTCCTCAGCCTATGGAAGGTGATCCTTTCCACATAGTACTCAAATCTTTGTTATTTATTTGGATATAGATTCGTGCTTGTGTTTGTATTAAGATCTTTATTGGTTGAACTCTTATTTGTCCAGTTTTTTTTTATTTGTGTTGAAACAAAGTTCGTAGATTTGTTGTATGTATTGTGAGTTTGATAGTGCTTTTGATTTCTCAGTGGCTGCAGCTGAGAGTAATGGAACAATAGAGAACCAGGCTAGTGATGAGCCACAGGCATCACACTTCACGTGGACGATCGAGAACTTTTCTCGATTGAATATGAAGAAGCTTTACTCTGATGTCTTCACTGTTGGAGGTTATAAATGGTAATCAATGGATCTGAATTTGGCTCCATCTTGTCCTATTTGGAAGGACATTAATCTCTTTTGCTGTATTCACGTTGTTCCCATGCGATTCTTTTCTAGAAGTCAGTTCATCATGAAATTCCGGATTTCTTTTTTCCTTTCTTTTTGCTGAAGGAAGGATTTCATATTTTCGTTACCACGTACTTAAAGAATATGACTGAATTAATTTTGGTTTTCCCTTTGACTTAAAATTATTTTTGCAGGCGTGTGCTTATATTTCCTAAGGGAAATAATGTGGAGTACTTGTCAATGTATTTAGATGTGGCTGATTCTGCAACCTTGCCTTATGGGTGGAATAGATATGCACAGTTTAGTTTGGCGGTAGTTAATCAGATGCATAACAAATATACCATCAAAAAAGGTATTTCCCAAAACTTACTTGTTTCTAATTGCAAGTTGTTTAAGCTGGAACTGCAGATTTTTTATGTTTTAGTATGATTGGGACGTATGCTCTTAGTTCGGTAGTCGGATGTTTTCATAAAATACTTATGATAAAGAAGAGAAGACAATGATAAATATTTGTAAGATATAAAAGTATAATTGGACTAATTATGCTCTTCAATGAGAATAGGCTGGCTTCTTCACCGTTCTGCATTTGTTGTCAAGCCTTTTGGCTTTGCATATTTTTTAGAAATGGAGTTTTATCTAGTCAACCCAGTTAGAATTTAGCATAAAAAAGTATACAGATGTGGTCTTTACAAGTTCTCCCATCTATTGGATGTATGTTGTTAGTTTATAGTTGATTAACATTCTGGGCCTGTTGAGGTAATTAAATCTTTATTTGTTTTATCAACTTTATTGTTAAGGTGCATAAAATAGAATTTTTTACCCTTTTATCCTTCCCTCTCATTCGAATAAGAATTTTTTTAACTAGATTTTTACTTTTTGATGTGATAATTTATTTTTGTATGCTTCACAGACACGCAACACCAATTCAATCAAAGGGAGAGCGATTGGGGTTTCACTTCTTTCATGCCACTTAGCGAGCTATACGACCCGAATAAAGGGTACCTCGTGAATGATACTTGTGTTGTTGAGGCTGACGTAGCTGTACGTAAGGTTGTCGATTACTGGGCATATGACTCGAAGAAGGAGACTGGCTATGTTGGACTTAAGAACCAGGGAGCTACTTGTTACATGAACTCGTTGCTCCAAACCTTGTACCATATCCCTTACTTTAGAAAGGTTACAATAGGTCTATATAGCTAATTCAGATTTTTCTGTTTTACATATGAGTTCATGATTAGGGAAGCGCAAAGAAGCCTCACTTGAAAAATGTTTTATCAGGCTGTGTATCATATGCCAACAACAGAAAATGATAACCCTACTGGGAGCATCCCCTTGGCCTTACAGAGTTTGTTTTATAAGCTTCAGTATAACGACAGTAGTGTGGCTACGAAAGAACTGACCAAGTCATTTGGATGGGACACATATGATTCCTTCATGCAACATGATGTGCAAGAACTTAACAGAGTTCTATGTGAAAAGCTAGAAGACAAGATGAAGGTATGGTGTCTGACTACAACCCCGTCTTTAAATATTCTTTTCTTCAATTTTTAACGCACCTAAAAATATTTTTGCGATGTAATTGTAGTTATTTTGTGGCACAGGGAACTGTTGTTGAAGGTACTATACAAAAGTTGTTTGAGGGGCACCATATGAATTACATTGAATGTATCAATGTTGACTTCAAATCTACAAGAAAAGAATCATTTTATGGTATTAGTTGTTTCTTTGGCTTCTCAGTGATTCATTAATGCTGGACGAATGTGTGACATAAGTTCTTTTGACAGACCTACAACTTGACGTAAAAGGTTGTAAGGATGTTTATGCCTCCTTTGACAAATATGTAGAAGTTGAACGTCTTGAAGGAGATAACAAATATCAAGCTGAAGAGCATGGTCTGCAGGTAAGTTGCTTGTCTCCTCTATTAATAATGAGATAATGTGTCTCTGGATTTATATAATTTAATTTTGTGGAAGATAAAAGATTCATATGACACTAGTGATTCTTGAAACTCACCAACGAAAGCATACTAATTACCAGTAGCTGAAGAAGTGGGTTATCATGGTTCTGGTCTTTAGAGACTCCGGTTGAGAGCATAGTCAGCTTTGGAAATCATGAAGATTATATGTAGTTGTACCTTTGTTGAGCTCAAACGGGTTAATTGGAAATTTGAATCACTGTTCTTATGTGTGAGTTGGACTGAGAATTTTTTAGGTCGAACACTCAATTTGATATTAACAGCACCTCTGGCGATAGGGGATAAAAACATAAGGACAATCACGGTTGAGTCTGAATTTCCCCCAAAATTGAATTGGAATGCAAATTTTTCTTGGTGATCTTTATGAGTGTCATAAATGTTGCATGACAATATGTTATCAAGCATTTCTCCTTGACCACTGGAAAGTTTTGGCATGTTTTGACAGTTTTAGAAGTTGATGGTTTTCTGTACTTATCAATCATGGACACTTTTCTCTACTGAAGTTCTATATTGATGATACTGGGGAATTTGCTTGCTTCATTTATAAATAAAATATCAATTGGATTTTCTGCTTCCTTTTGCTTCTAACATGTACCATAATATAGCTTAATACACGTTTCATGTCATTTTAGTGGCCACTCCATATTTGAGTTCTTTGATGAATTTCATCTTCTGTACCTAAGTATTATTTGATGAATTTTATTTCAAAAATCATAGGATGCAAAGAAGGGTGTCTTGTTCATTGACTTTCCTCCAGTTCTTCAGCTTCAGTTAAAGCGCTTTGAGTATGATTTTATGAGAGATACAATGGTCAAGGTTAGTAGCTTGAATGTTGTTTTCTTCTATTGTTGTTATTGCCCATCATGTGATCTTAATACCTGAATGTAGCTATTTTACCTGTCTGCCTTAATCATCTTGATTTGTCCTCTGTGTCTGCTTCAACTTACTTGAGATTCTTAGAACAAATATAGTCTAGCAATGTATTGCACTTAACTTTAATTGCTAATGTTGTCCAGAAGATAAATCCAGTTTTGTTTATTTTGACTTCTTTGTTGAAGTAGGCAGAGCATTTTACATGTTTCACAGTGTGAGAATCCTGTTTCGCAAAAAACTACCTTTCTGTTGGAATTTTGCGGGCTGTCCATTTATATGTATTATGATTTATCAGATGAGCTTTCCTTATTTTGATGATGTTGAAAACATGCTTCATGGTGCAGATAAATGACCGATACGAATTTCCATTGGAGCTTGATCTTGATAGAGAAAATGGAAAGTACTTGTCACCGGAAGCGGACAGAAGTGTTCGAAACCTCTACATGCTTCATAGGTCAGTTTGCTCTCCCTTTCCTTTTATCTACATATTTTCTTCATCTTTGTCTCTATCTTTACAGTGCAAATTATCTTATCATATATGTAATGTGCATCTGCATATTTATTTTTCGTGCTGAAAATTTTCTCTTGACCTTTTTGCTCACTTATGTTTCCTACAGTGTTTTGGTTCATAGTGGTGGGGTACATGGTGGACATTATTATGCTTTCATCCGGCCTACACTAACTGATCAATGGTATGCATTTTTACACCTGAAGAAACTCCATTTCCTCTCCTTATCTGATTGCACACTCTATTGGACAGTTTATGGTTGGATTGAAATGCAACTTTTTTTAATCCATCCACCAGTTCACATGGTCTTGGTCACTTAAAAGTATCATATCTACTTTCCTTGCATAATGCTGCACCAGAGTTCTGGTTTAGGTTTAGTTTAGAGTTTTGAAAGCTGCATCAGATATTTAATTTCCTATTCAGGTACAAATTTGATGATGAGAGAGTCACTAAGGAAGATATGAAGAAGGCATTAGAGGAGCAGTATGGTGGTGAAGAAGAGGTGATGTACTTACTCTTTGAATTTATCTTGTGCTACCTCCTTTTATCTTATATATCTCATTTTCATCCTGCAGTTGCCGCAGACCAATCCTGGCTACAACAACACACCATTCAAATTTACAAAATACTCAAATGCATACATGCTTGTTTATATTAGGGTGACTGACAAGGATAAGATAATTTGTGATGTGGATGAGAAGGACATTGCGGAACATCTTCGGGTAAATTTTCAACTGAGAACAATATTCATCCCTATCGCATCATTATTTGGAGTAAGGTAGTGATGAAATTATCTCATACCCCACCCACCCACTCCAGATAAGATTGAAAAAGGAACAGGAAGAAAAGGAAGATAAGAGAAGATATAAGGCACAGGCTCATCTTTACACTATTATCAAGGTTATTGTTCTCATTGGCAAACTATATCATGCAATCTGTGCGTTTTTGCAAAATGGATTTCCTCACCTGATATTTTAGCATTTTTAGGTTGCGCGAGATGAAGATTTGAAGGAACAGATTGGAAAGGATATTTATTTTGATCTTGTTGATCATGACAAAGTCCGTAACTTTCGGATTCAGAAACAAATGCCTTTTAACCTTTTCAAGGTACTTCAATAATGTTCCATTTATGTCGGGTCTTCTGATTTCTGAGAATGTGCTTCCAGAAAATAAATTGGGGTATTTAATTAATGATTGGTTTTGTTTTCTGTAGTTGCTGTAATATATTCCGACGTGAGAATGTGTTGGTTTTTTTAATTTTGTAATGATCTGTGGGGTTTTTTTGTAACTTGAAAGTACTTTTCATTGGGATAGAATGTAATATAGAAATTGTGTTGTTTTGGGAGGCTGAAAATTCGAATTCAAATGATCATTGTATAGAAAAATGTGAAACCAGATTTTATTTGGTAAATACCTTTTATGCTTTTGAGTGAGGCGCTAATTAAAACTGTAATTGTTGTTGAAGGAGGAGGTCGCCAAAGAATTTGGAATACCTGTTCAGTTTCAGCGATTTTGGATTTGGGCAAAAAGGCAGAACCACACCTATCGCCCGAACCGTCCACTAACTCCACACGAGGAAGCACAAACGGTAAATATATTTGTATTCTCCCTGTTCCATTCTTATTTCAGATGTTGAGAGATTGATGTATTTTATGAGAATGTTTACTATCTCAATTTACTATCTCAATTTATCGAACTACGCAGTGTCTTAACATTAAGAGACTGATAGATGTGAAATACCAAAGTAGCATACATGTTTTCCAATAATTACCTAGTGAGAAATGTCTGGGAAAGTTGGTTTTGAAATTAATCAGTCAACATGAAATCTTTTGTTTGATTTACTTTTTATTTGTCATAATATGAGATCTTACCCATATGGTAATAACTGATATGTTCTTAGTAGGATGCCAATGAAGAGTTTTAGAATGATTTTTTTGGCAAGAACTATTGAGGAGTAAAACAAAAAATTAGGAAGACTGAAATGAAATTGTGAAATGGGTAGAAAAGAGAGGAATAGCAGAACTTCTTTTCTTGGGATTCACCAGGCAACTCTTTCGACATAATTAAACATTCCAAAGAGGCTCCTAATAACGAGCCTTTATAGAACGTTTAATTCTGTCGAAAGAGTTGCCTAGTGATCCCTAGGTTGCAGCACATCCTGCCGTTAACTCCCTCACATTTTTTTCGCGCTGTGTGCTCTTGGGTATGACGTTGCAGCCTGCCTTGAGAAGACATCTCAGCAGATTGTGTCAACGCAAGTTGCACTGAAGTAGGAGGCTGCAAAGTGCACCTTTAGTTAATACTGAAATCCATCATTTAACTTGACTGGATATGAAGTTCTCCATGTGAATAGTAGTGCTACTGGCAAATACGAAAAGACGAACTGTTTGCTGTTTCTGAGTAAGTTCAGGGTTGTATGATTTTGAACGCCAATAAGTTGCCCAATTAGAGTTCATGTTTTAACCTGGATCAACAATATGAATTGACTCTGTTGATCCATAAACGTGTGGATGAACTGCATCATTCATGGGAAAACAAAGAATTACCTGCACTACCGGTTTGTGTATTGTATGTCAAGCAAAATGATCGAATTTTCAAACGTCTTTTAGCTTATAATGACTACCAAATACCAATGGGCCAAATATAACCCTACAGGAATAAATGATCAACCTTTTGTTTTTTTTTTAAGTCGGTATACTTTTTACCATGTCATAACTACCATGTGCAGGTTGGAGCTTTGAGGGAGGTTTCCAATAAGACCCATAATGCTGAGCTGAAACTGTTTCTGGAAGTAGAGCGTGGACAGGTATATTTTTACCATATTCAAGATTAACCTGTTTGCACTTTGGCTTGACTGCCTAACCTATATATGGTTTAACAGTATCCAGCAACCATTTGAATATGGCTATGGTGGGATTTTAGTGCTCCTGATATTACTACTTTTAATGCTTTGATGTTAGGGATTTGATCCTCTTCCTCCACCTGAAAAAATAAAGGATGACATACTTTTGTTCTTTAAGCTTTATGATCCTGAAAAAGAAGAGCTCAGGTAGGTTTTACACTTCAATTATATTGCCATCTTGTTTTTGTTATAGTGTGCTTGTTATTTTCATCTTGTGATACATTATATGGTACAGATACGTTGGTAGACTTTTTGTAAAAAATTCTAGCAAGCCTATTGAGATTTTGACAAAACTAAATGAATTGGCTGGATTTTCTCCCGAGGAAGAGATCGAACTCTATGAGGTTTGCCTCATCTCCTCGTTATTCAGTACATTCAAACTGTCCTTGGCTACTGTTCATGCCATTTTCTGTTTTTTACAGGAAATAAAATTTGAGCCTAATGTAATGTGTGAACGTCTTGATAAAAGAGCTTCATTCCGGTTTAGTCAGGTTTAATTGTTTCTGTACTATTTGACTTATAGTGTCTATGATTTGAACTTAGTCTATGTTCTTTGCGCTTCTCTCACCCGGTAATTATTCTTTATTTTGCAGATTGAAGATGGGGACATCATTTGCTTCCAGAAACATGCTCCTCCTGAAGCTGAAGAGCAAATCCGGTTTCCCGACGTCCCATCATTTTTGGAATATGTGAAAAATCGACAGGTCAGTGGTGCATATATTTTCTAATGGTCTGCAAGGCCGTTTTTGGGTGTCAATTAAAATAATATTGTGGCAATTCTCCCACAATCCATTGTTGTCCATATTTGTTTGGGATATTTGTAGTTGATTAAATGCTAATGGTTTTAGCACTTTCTGAATGCTATACTTGTTTAATCCCTAGTAGCAGAAAATCTGTTTACATCTCTTTAGCTAACTCTTATTAAGTTCTTCTCTCTTGGTATTATTGAGATGGAAGTCGGTAAGCATCGCTGCATTGTAAAGCTTTTTGTCGTTATTTACGTCACTGGGAAGCTCTTTTCTTAGATGTTTTCCCATTTGAAAAAAAATCATTCCTTATAAGGCTCTAATCCTGCACTTATTACCCCTTCTTCAAACTGAGTTTTCCGCAAGTATTTTTGTGTGCAGATTGTGCATTTTAGAACGTTGGAGAGACCCAAGGAAGACGAGTTTTGCCTAGAATTGTGAGTAATTCTAACACCATACTCAAAACTGTTGGAATTGCTATTTTCACTACATTTATTTGTTGCATTTTGTATCAAATTTTGGTGATTATATAATTAATAGGGCGAAGAATCACACCTACGATGATGTTGTGGAAAGAGTTGCGCAGCGTCTTGGATTAGATGATCCATCTAAAATTCGACTCACTACTCACAATTGTTATTCTCAGCAACCAAAACCTAACCCTGTTAAATACAGATCAGTGGACCATTTGCTAGACATGCTTGTCCACTACAATCAGGTAGCTCATTTTTATTCATTAACATAATGTATTTGCTATTTTCATTTAGGGCGAAGAGTTGGTGTTGTTAAGATGATTGCAGGCGGGTAAGGTGTGGGTATTAATCCGACAGAGTGAACTTGTTTACATTCTGTCTCTGCAGATTTCTGATATACTGTATTATGAAGTGTTGGACATTCCACTTCCAGAACTGCAATGCCTAAAAACTCTCAAAGTTGCATACCATCACGCCACAAAGGATGAGGTGCTGTCGTTGATGTGCTGTACACTTCTTGTAATATTCTTTTCAATTTGAATTGGGATAGTTTTATGACATATGTGATGTTTTTTTGTAGGCGACAATTCTCAATATTAGATTGCCGAAACAAAGTACTGTTGGAGATGTGCTTAATGAGATCAAAACAAAGGTTGGAGCTAATGTTTATGAATGGAGCTTCTTGTTTCTTCTATCATCTTTAAATTCCACCGCCTAGCAGAAATTTTCTGTTCCTGTTCTATTGGACCTAGTGGGGAATAAGAGCTAAAAACTGTTAACCAACATGTGGCAACTGATCTGTTCCTCCTACTTTGGCTCTCATGCCTGATTATTCTTGACTTTATCTAAGATTAAAATTGATCCAGTAACTAACATCTTTTGCAATTATTGACAGGTAGACTTGTCCAATCCAAATGCTGAACTTAGGCTGCTTGAGGTGTTCTATCACAAGATTTACAAGGTAATCTTTTATTGGTTTTGACATTTCTTTTTGGCTTATAAATCAGTAATAATTTTCTAAAGTGAAAATCCAGCTTACTTTTAGAAACTTCCATGTTCAGAACTTTCTTTGATTATGCATTATTATCCACCAATCAGATGCTAGTAGTTCAGGTCAAACTGTCGTATCCTTAACTGCCTGAAGAATTTACCTTTACTTGAACCGTATGAAGTTTATAACCCAAGCCTTAAATTTTTATCTTAGCTAATTCAGGTGCTCTCTAATTATTAGATATGTTGTGTGGGCTCTTTAATTCACAATGTTGTTTTGCTAATATTGTTTTGCAGGTATTTCCAATCAATGAGAAGATTGAGAATATAAATGATCAGTACTGGACACTACGAGCTGAAGAGGTCAGCCCTCTCAATTCGTTGTTGCCTTTTGATCTATTTTTTTTCTATATCTAGCTGTTTTCAATGGGTGAGTTTTATGACTTGCAAAGTTTTTTAAACTTGATTCTAAACTGCATAAATTGTTGGAAAGGGACACCACGTTTGGTTGGAAACTCGTATGCCATATGATTTTTACTTTTACATTTCAAGGTTCCTAAGATGAATTTTTTCCTCTCATTGGTAGGAACCCTGAGTTTTGCCTGCGTTTACATAAATGTGGCTTATGGTTTCCCTTCTTTCATTCTCTAATAGATTCCAGAAGAAGAGAAGAACCTTGGACCCAATGATCGCTCCATTCACGTCTATCATTTTACGAAGGAGAATGCTCAGAATCAAGTGGTACCTATAGCATTCACAGAATATCTATGTTATTCACCATTTATTTTTGTTTGTTATTCTGCACAGGGTTAATGTTTTTTAAAATAATGAGTTTGATTGGTGCATAAAACCAAATGAACCTTAGGCATATGTCTTGCAAGTGCTTTGAACTTGTCTTCATAATTCCTTTTTACAGCAAGTCCAGAACTTTGGTGATCCCTTCTTTTTGGTCATACATGAGGGTGAAAAATTGGCTGATATTAAAATGCGCATTCAAAAGAAGTTGCAGGTTCCTGATGAGGAATTTTCCAAGGTATGTTCCATCTCAGATTAATTCTACATATCCTCATTAAACCATTGCATTCCTCGAGTTTCTCCCAGTTCCATCTCCAAATTTGTATGTCCTTTGATTCCCATCTTCAAAATCCAGTGGAAATTTGCCTTTTTGTCACTGGGCCGCCCCGAGTATCTTGAGGATTCTGACATTATCTCCACTCGTTTTCAGGTTTTCTGTTTGAAAGTTATTATTAGTAGATTTCCCTTATCCAAATGTTTATGGTGTCATCAAGTAACCTGTGTATGTTCTTTTTCAGAGAAGAGATGTTTATGGTGCTTGGGAGCAGTACCTTGGGTTAGAACACTCTGACACTACTCCTAAGAGGGCTTATGCTGCGAATCAGGTAATTTTGTCTCAGCATAAAGAAACTTAAGCTATCAATTCTGAATAACTTGGTTTCAACTGTTTGTATTCATCCTTGGTTACCCAAGTGATCTGACTATGACTATTTGCTTGAGCAAGATCTTGAGGTTCTTTTTGTTCTTCTTGCAGAACCGTCACGTGTTCGAGAAGCCAGTGAAAATATACAATTAATTATAGTTTTGTTCATCTGAAACTGAAGCCACAATTCGAATGCGGAAATTTTTAACTGTGGATATGCTAAGGAGAATCTATGGCAGAAGGGATGTGTGATGCGTCTTTTTGTCATCCTTCTTTCAAAACGAAATATTATGGTCACCTCTTTGACTAAATATTGGCCCTCTGACTTGGTTGGGGGAATAGTATTTTGCTCTGTGTCCCATTTCTTGAAGTAGCCGGGAAGATTTTAGGTCGGCCCGTGTAATTTATATAATGAACATGACAAGATTTTGGTGGATGGGCTGTAAAGTGGGTATAGTTAGGATTTCCGTGCTATGGTCTCTTTAAATTTGTCATTTTTCGTTTGAGGTTCTTTTCACCCCCTGTGATTGTATTTCTTGTTTTTATAAATAGGGGATATTACTTTGTAAACGAATCAATTATGTTGCTATTTATAGAGCCATAATATTAATCATTTCTTGGTTTTATTGCCTTACCTCTTGCTGAGAAAATATGTCGGCACTGGTAGGTTGGTCGATTTCATTATATCGATGTCAATCATTCAAAATTTATCATGGTCTTGGCAGTTGTTTCATCCTATAATTCGTTTATAAAAATACGTAGCGTCTCTTTAAATTCATTTTTGAGAGTAACTTTCCAGTCTACATCGATTCTTGGAATTACTGCCATGGTGTTTGGTTGCGTTTTTTGTTCTATCCAACAATGGGCATTTGATGAATCATAGAGCAATACTAACAGAGAAGCAATTCTCGTGGAGATGCCGGCGCAAAGGGACCTCAGTTCTCACTTTCTCACGGGCAAACGAACAACGTACCTGATGAAGGAGTTAATCAAAATGTGGGTATCTTTGTTATCCGAACGATCGAGTGCTACATTAAAAAGATACAATTCAATTGAACGCAGAGGATAGTGTTTTGGCTCTTTTGTTGCAGTGAGCTTGTTACTTTTGAAATAGGGAAAAATTAATTGAAGGACAGGAAGGACGTGATTTTAGAATATTTATACCGTGTTTTTATAATATAAATTTCCCCGAAATATAACCCATGCTTTTTATCTTATCTTGACGAGTGTATCCCCTGTACTTTATAGAAGGATAGAGGCTTCTTAGTGTGGAGATCACTTTTATGAGAGAGAGCTCTTGTCTTATTGCGCCATCATGCTATGGAGAGTTAGAATTTAAAAGAAAAAAATGTTGGCTTGGACCACCCAAAGTCTAAACCCTCCATTCATTAGCCACAGATGGTACATGAATTTTTCAAGAGTGATGAATTATCGTGAACACAAGTTTCAAAAATTTATTTACAAAATTGAGTTGATCAATGAAGTTATATCATCATGGTGTGCATTAAGTAGTTGATGTCATCACTCGTAACCGTATTATATTATAATTCAGCATCGGTTTTATTGAAAAAATAAATACAACCATTCTTCATTTCCTCCTCCATCGAGACAGGATGTGGAGAAAGCAAACATTAGCTGCTTTGCGGATAATCAATTCGAAGAAATTTCTTTTTCCAAAATCGGATTCTCAAAGTTATAGTATCTGTTATCGAAGTTCCTCTCCTTTACGTTTTTCCTCTGCTCGTTTCCCTGAGAGATTTGGTGGAAGCCCTTTTCCTTCTGCCAGAACGTCGTTTTCTCCAAACCCAACGATTTTTTTTTATGCCAAATGGGTCATAGTTTATGGTGATAGCTGCTTTTTCTGCTCCGAGTCTAATTCCAGTGAGAAACTACAGCGCTGCTGGAATTGTGGCGCCGAGGGTGTGAATACGACTCCGTTTCTGTTCTGTCATACTTGTTGCAGTGTTCAACCGGTCGATGGCACCATTGATTACTTCCAAATTTTCGGAATGTGGGTTTTTTGTATTATGGAAGATTAGCGTTAAAGTTATTGCATTTACATTTGGATCAACTTTAGATTTTATTATTGTGGATCACCTTTTTTATTTGCTCTTTGGCATTTGATTATTCATGATTTTTCTGCTGCCTCCGAATGCTCCACGCTGTATAAAGCTATTTTGGTGCTGAACATGCACGTGGTTTCAATAAGAATGGCTTTGACGCTATCTTTTGGGTGTTGAAGAATGATGTCCGGAAATTTTGTTCCATTCAGGGGAAGGAATTACAATATCGAAGTTAGAGAATTGGAGAGGAGATATAAGGACTGGCAAAGGAAACTGCATCCTGATCTAGTTCATTCAAAATCCCAGGTTCATATCTGGCTCAATGTTCCAAAGTTTTTGAAGAAACAATCTTCATTGACACTGTAAAAGGTTTTTTGTTTGCTTTTATCTAGAGAGAAAGAAACTATGCTGCTGAACAGTCTGCACGGGTGATAGATGCATATCGAACACTTGCTGATCCATTATCGAGAGCAATCTATATTGTATGTCAATTTTCATTTGGATCATAACCTTGAATGTCATAGTATAGCATCCTTATTGATTATTGGAGTGAATTAAATAATCTTATTTATAAAGGGAGAAGAATGTCTGTATCTTTTGTAGTCATTCAATAAGATATCTCATGTTGAATCTGAAGTGAAATCATTATGATTGGAGCCTTTGTATAACTCTCAATTGTTACTGGGGTAGGGGGGGGGGGGGGGGGAATCTATATTGTATGTCAATTTTCATTTGGATCATAACCTTGAATGTCATAGTATAGCATCCTTATTGATTATTGGAGTGAATTAAATAATCTTATTTATAAAGGGAGAAGAATGTCTGTATCTTTTGTAGTCATTCAATAAGATATCTCATGTTGAATCTGAAGTGAAATCATTATGATTGGAGCCTTTGTATAACTCTCAATTGTTACTGGGTAGGGGTAGCGTCTCTTTAAATTCATTTTTGAGAGTAACTTTCCAGTCTACATCGATTCTTGGAATTACTGCCATGGTGTTTGGTTGCGTTTTTTGTTCTATCCAACAATGGGCATTTGATGAATCATAGAGCAATACTAACAGAGAAGCAATTCTCGTGGAGATGCCGGCGCAAAGGGACCTCAGTTCTCACTTTCTCACGGGCAAACGAACAACGTACCTGATGAAGGAGTTAATCAAAATGTGGGTATCTTTGTTATCCGAACGATCGAGTGCTACATTAAAAAGATACAATTCAATTGAACGCAGAGGATAGTGTTTTGGCTCTTTTGTTGCAGTGAGCTTGTTACTTTTGAAATAGGGAAAAATTAATTGAAGGACAGGAAGGACGTGATTTTAGAATATTTATACCGTGTTTTTATAATATAAATTTCCCCGAAATATAACCCATGCTTTTTATCTTATCTTGACGAGTGTATCCCCTGTACTTTATAGAAGGATAGAGGCTTCTTAGTGTGGAGATCACTTTTATGAGAGAGAGCTCTTGTCTTATTGCGCCATCATGCTATGGAGAGTTAGAATTTAAAAGAAAAAAATGTTGGCTTGGACCACCCAAAGTCTAAACCCTCCATTCATTAGCCACAGATGGTACATGAATTTTTCAAGAGTGATGAATTATCGTGAACACAAGTTTCAAAAATTTATTTACAAAATTGAGTTGATCAATGAAGTTATATCATCATGGTGTGCATTAAGTAGTTGATGTCATCACTCGTAACCGTATTATATTATAATTCAGCATCGGTTTTATTGAAAAAATAAATACAACCATTCTTCATTTCCTCCTCCATCGAGACAGGATGTGGAGAAAGCAAACATTAGCTGCTTTGCGGATAATCAATTCGAAGAAATTTCTTTTTCCAAAATCGGATTCTCAAAGTTATAGTATCTGTTATCGAAGTTCCTCTCCTTTACGTTTTTCCTCTGCTCGTTTCCCTGAGAGATTTGGTGGAAGCCCTTTTCCTTCTGCCAGAACGTCGTTTTCTCCAAACCCAACGATTTTTTTTTATGCCAAATGGGTCATAGTTTATGGTGATAGCTGCTTTTTCTGCTCCGAGTCTAATTCCAGTGAGAAACTACAGCGCTGCTGGAATTGTGGCGCCGAGGGTGTGAATACGACTCCGTTTCTGTTCTGTCATACTTGTTGCAGTGTTCAACCGGTCGATGGCACCATTGATTACTTCCAAATTTTCGGAATGTGGGTTTTTTGTATTATGGAAGATTAGCGTTAAAGTTATTGCATTTACATTTGGATCAACTTTAGATTTTATTATTGTGGATCACCTTTTTTATTTGCTCTTTGGCATTTGATTATTCATGATTTTTCTGCTGCCTCCGAATGCTCCACGCTGTATAAAGCTATTTTGGTGCTGAACATGCACGTGGTTTCAATAAGAATGGCTTTGACGCTATCTTTTGGGTGTTGAAGAATGATGTCCGGAAATTTTGTTCCATTCAGGGGAAGGAATTACAATATCGAAGTTAGAGAATTGGAGAGGAGATATAAGGACTGGCAAAGGAAACTGCATCCTGATCTAGTTCATTCAAAATCCCAGGTTCATATCTGGCTCAATGTTCCAAAGTTTTTGAAGAAACAATCTTCATTGACACTGTAAAAGGTTTTTTGTTTGCTTTTATCTAGAGAGAAAGAAACTATGCTGCTGAACAGTCTGCACGGGTGATAGATGCATATCGAACACTTGCTGATCCATTATCGAGAGCAATCTATATTGTATGTCAATTTTCATTTGGATCATAACCTTGAATGTCATAGTATAGCATCCTTATTGATTATTGGAGTGAATTAAATAATCTTATTTATAAAGGGAGAAGAATGTCTGTATCTTTTGTAGTCATTCAATAAGATATCTCATGTTGAATCTGAAGTGAAATCATTATGATTGGAGCCTTTGTATAACTCTCAATTGTTACTGGGTAGGGG